>CAAKHG010050556.1:4315-18175 GCA_901007715.1 Dactylopterus volitans
GCGGTCTCACCAGTTTTTATTTCGGTTGCCTGCAAAGATTTTAGGAATCCAGCAGATGTCACTGCAGGGTTTGCACCAACAGAGTGGAGGCGGGGGGGCACGACTGTCCACCCCCCTTCACTCTCTCACACACACACACACACACACACACACACACACACACACACACACACACACAATTATCAATCAATCATTGCAATCCCATAACCACAACGGTGTCTGTACATAATTAGAATTCTTCATACTGTATCATAGTCAATAGCCTGGTTGTAGTCTATTATAGTCTGTATATACATGTATTCATGTGCACTTGCATCATTGTAGTCGTTCATACTGTACATCATTGTCACAGCCTGCTAGTTTATACATACCATTAACAATAGATCTATGTGTGTGTTAATATATATAGATATAGATATATAAAATCTCATATTTGCACGCTCTCCTGGTTACATGCCATCGGCATTTTGTTGCTTTGTATTTGTGACGTGCAATGAAAATAAAAAATAAAGTTTTTAATCTATTGTTTGCCGCTGTGAAATGTCATTAGGACACTGATACGTGACTATGTGATATCGTTGAGTCTATTCTTTGGGGTCTTTTAGCAACTTTATAGTGTCACTGAGAAACTGTACGTGACTGTGATATCATTGAGTCCCTAAGAGTCTGTGAAGATGACGTCACTGAGTGAACCAAAGTGGGTATGATGAACTCCAACGCGACACTCAGGGCTCTGCTGATCTTGTATCATTTTGCGTGTTGTCCAGAGACGGAGCCCCCAGCTGGGAACGGTTCAGTCTGACTGACCAGCTGCGTATTTTCTCTGCATATGATCATCATACTTTCAGCGCCTGAAACCGTAGGCCTGTACTACGCAGCGGGACGAACATACCCGGGATATCTCAGTTACCCGGGTTGACTTATACAGACATTCACAATCCATATTAGCGGTACTGCGGATCTGGTAATCAACTCGGCAAGTGAACCCAGGGTTCTCCCATCATGATCGGTGCGCGCTCACGTAAAAGCGGCGGGGTTTGCGGCGTCTGACAAATCGCAAACACGGAGAAAGCCTGCAGAGCAGCCTACGTTACAGTGGTGGAGCAGACAATTCTTCAAAACCCTGAGTAATTCAAACATGTGCAGGCCAAAATCAACACTTTTGCCGCAGCAAAAGCCAGGAAGGACTGCTGACGTAACATTGCCGACTCAAACGTACTCTGATCATTCAGCTTCACTTCATAACGGCACGGACGTTTGCGGCGGGCACTTCCTCACTGCTCTTCTTCTCCTTTATATTTTCCATTGAGTTTATTTGAGGCTCGGTGTGAGCACGAGTAGGCGTAAGTTCTATAATTTCATGTTACTGGTTATGTGACTATTAGCAGCAAACTTGCTTTTTTTTCAGATGCGGTGAGCAGAAACTACATGTTATTGTAACATTTTTTTTTTCATTAAGTTACTCCAATTAGATCATTTTATTTGTTTAGCCATCTTTGTTAAATCAGTCTGGTACGGGGTCAGGAGCCAGAGAATGAGTGGAGGCACACGTTTAAATGGAAACAGAAAACAAGGTTTATTAAATATGCAACAATTTTAAAATGGCAAATCACAAGTTAAAGAGATGTTTGTTGGGAAGGAGAATCGCTACCACAGGACATCAATTCCATGATGATAAAGTAAGATGTACTTCAGCACCATGGACAGCGCGGGTGCTACCTCAGCTCCACCTGGCTCTGCCCCCAGCACGATGGGAGGTGTCAGTGGGAATTGACGAGTAGACGCAGCTGGGGTGAGGGGGGAAATTAATTTTTTTGCATGTCTAATCTGGCGTCCTCCATGTGCCAGTCATCTCTCAACCTATTTCCAACCAAAAAGATGATGTAAAAAAAAAAAAAAAAACGATAATAAAGCCACAAAAAGAACCAACAAAATGCCTCGTCAGTTCTGAAGAATCCATACTATCCATATGGTATGTCATGTATTCTGATGTGCCTTGCTTTACCACATGTGATCCTTGCAGCCAGCTGCAGGGGGCAGTAAAGAGCCGTGAGAGGGAGATAGGCAGTCTGAGGAAACAGGTGGACTCCTCTCAGGAAGTGGCTGGACTGTCAGGGAGAACAGGAGGCTGCAAGAAGACCTGAGCACAATGACCAGAGAGAACCAGGTAAGTCTTAAAAGTCAGAGTTGGTTTTAACTGGCCGTTGCATGCTGGCACTGACACGAGCTCCTTTTGTGTTTCACCTGTCCAGGCTGTACATGTGGAGATGGATGAGGTTTTGCACGAGAGGGATGATCTCAAACTGAGAGTCCACTCTTACATCAGTGAAGTGTCCAGGATCGAGAAATTGATGGCCACAAAGGCAAGAGAAAGAAAATCAGCAGAAGGAGTTCCAGACCCACCTGACGTCCTGCGTGACAGGCTCACGCTGGCTGACAGACTCCTCTCAGGAGGAAGTGGTTGGACTCAAACAAGAAAAAGAAATAACAGGAAAAACAGGGAAAACAGGAGGCTACAAGAAGACCTGACCACAGTGACCAGAGAACCCAGTAAGACTGCAAGAAGAGCTGGGATTTAAAAGACAAACTGGTAAAGGATAAAATTGTCACAGGGATACCAGACATGGCGATGAGGGAACGGCTGCTGCGTGAAAAAGACCTAAATTTGGACAAAGCTGTGCAGAGCGGCAGAGACCACACGGGCACAGGTGACGGAGCTTCGGAGGGAAGGCACGGCTGTGCACGCAGTAAAAGCGGAGGGCCGGCCGGACAGAGACACGCAGAACGTCACCCGGAGGAAAGGAGAGAGCAGTGCCTGTAAAAGATGTGGAGGTGCACAGCTGCCAAACAAATGTCCAGCATTTGGAACGACTTTCAGGCTTATGAGTTGCAAGTGTCATCGCTGGTTCATGGAATGTCGCGACTTGAGGATCTCCACAAAACGGACGAGAAGGCCGCTCTGCTCTCTGATCTTGCCTCTGTTCCAGGAGCTTCGCGTGATACTCGACAGAGGCAAGGAACTCACAGCACGCCAGCTCACCTCCAAGAGCATGGACCTAGAGAGAGTGAGGGCCGCTGGGGTTTCAAATCCACTTTAAACAAACTTTTTCTCGTCTTGACCATGAACCAGTTTTATTGTGTTGCACATTGCATCACCCGCAGTCATCTTTTGTTTTGGGATGTTAATGGTCTTGTGTGATGCATGTTCTCCAGGTCACAGGAGAACTGGAAGATGTTCGGTCAGAGGCGGAGCTACTGAAGAAGCAACTTGCCAGCGAAAGGTCGAATGTCAGTAACCTCGAGATGCTGCTCTCCACCAATCAGCAGCAGGAGTTCCAGACCCACCTGACGGCCAGTGAGAGAGAGTAGGAGTTGAAGGTCCTGCGTGACAGGCTCACGCTGGCTGACGGCGAAAAGTAAATCACCTGCAGCAAAGGGGGCAGTAAAGAGCCGTGAGAGGGAGACAGGCAGTCTGAGGAAACGGGTGGACTCCTCTCAGGAGGAAGTGGCTGGACTCAAACGAGAGAAAGAAATAACTGTCAGGGAGAACAGGAGGCTACAAGAAGACCTGAGCACAATGACCAGAGAGAACCAAGTAAGGCTGCAAGAAGAGCTGGGATTTAAAAGGCCAACTGATTAAGGACAAAATTGTCACAGGGATACCAGACATGGCGATAAGGGAACGCATGAAAGAGACCTAAATTTGGACAAGGCTGTGCAGAGCGGCAGAGACCACACGGGCACAGGTGAAGGCGCTTCGGAAGGAAGGCACGGCTGTGCACGCAGTCAAAGCGGAGGGCCGGCCGGTGAAGGATTCCCAAGACAGAGACGCATCCTCAGATTCTAGTGGTAAAACTAAAAAAGATTCACTATGTCGTTGTTTTCAAGCAAACCAAAGAAAAGCCGTATTCAATGACATATTTAACATGTATTTAATAGCAGCGGGGGGCTGCTCAGTCAGGTTGTGAGAATGGAGAATGGATGGAGCGGGTCATTCATAAATGCAGGTCAAATTCATTCATAAATGCAGGACTGGCGGGTTGAGAAAAAATGCATGAAATAGTTATTGTTGGCGCTCACATAAAGATATAGGGGTGGGGATGTGATGGGGTGGTTCTTCTTCAACTCACTCACAAAATGATGTCCAAATTATGTAATTTGCGGTGAAGCAGGCAGTGGAAAGAATGCCAGGCCAGAGCCCCCTGGTGCCATCTACAATGGGGACCCGCCAGGTGGCATCATTCACTCCAGGGGAGATCCTTTACAGAGAGGTCAGCTGCATGTGCTCCACTCACAAGCAGCTGAGATGTCAGTGCTTCACAACAAAGCGCTTCTCCTTTAACCAGACAGCCCAAAAGGGGCTGACAGAAGCCATTGCTTGGGAGTCTGGAGATCTCCTCGGCAAGTGGTGCGTTCTCAAACACGATAATGATCTTTATCCAGGGATCGTCCTGAATTTAGATGGGACGCATGCCCCTGTGAAATGTTTGCATCGCGCTGGAGTCAACAGGTTCTTATGGCCTGCAAGAGAGGACATCCTGTGGTGCCTCTTTGATAACGTGCTTGAAATCATTCAAGCACCTCAGCCTGTGACATCCCATCACATAGAGGTTCAAAAAGATGTATGGAGGAGACTTTCCCAGTCGCTTTCATGATGCTTCCGAGGCGTTCAAGAGTTCCCCCTCTTCAGGAGCACCCCGATATAATCTGCTCATCTCTGAATGTTCGATAGCTGTTTCACTTCTCAGGGAGTTCAAGTGAAATTGTTCTTTGCCTCTGAACCATTTTTTCATAATTACTGTTAAGATGTCCTTATGGAGAATGAAATGCTAATCAAATTTTTGAATAATGCATATTTCATGTTATTCATATTGAATGTTCAGTATTTGCTAAGTTTATTACAAGCATATGAATTTTGGACTTTTCTAGCAAACTGTTGTATAAATGAATTCTAATTTTTGATATGAATTTTGGCTCTTGTATTGTTAAGTCATGCCTGCATTCATATCCATAATTACCAAAAATTTGCCTAATGTCAGATGAATGTCAGCCTAGCTAATTTCCCTGAGGGAACCCTCCCTAGGGATTAATAAAGTATAATTGAATTGAATTGAATGAAGGCTAAAACCAACAGATCACACAAAGAGACAGTTTGTTCGTACCACCCCGTCACAGCAGCAAGCGCCCCGTCACAGGGTCATCTTGTTAAAAAAAAAGATGGAAACGGAGTGACATTCTTCATAAATTAATGTTGAATAATCTTGTTTTGTGGACTAATCAAAGGACTATTAAGTTTTATTTCAAATTTTGGAGCTGATCTATATTTTTTCTAAAAACAATGACACCGTTGACATGTGAAATTCATATTTCACGGTTAATGAGCCTAAAAATGTTTTTTTTTTTAAAAAAGATTAAATTACATACTTTCTATTGATGGTTTCCAAAAAAGGACATTTTGCTAGCAGCAAAACATTCGATTTTTTTAAATTTATTTTTAATGTACTATCACTGAAATATTGTACATATTGTCCGTGACAGGGTGGTACAAAAATGACTACAAGGTCTAAATAAAAAGGATATTATTAATAAGGATTTTATGCCTGAGGTGGGAAAATATATTTTCTTGGAGGTTTAACATGTCTTTCATGTTGTGGATTTTAAAAAGTGAGTTTTTTCTCTGCATGAAAATTTTACAAATTGCAAAGTGGAAATGGCACCCGTTTCGGAGAATGACTCATATTTTTTTAAAAGATATACTTGTATGGTAAAGTTCTTTTTGAAAGAAGGGGAGATGTGTTGATAGGACTGTGTGAACTGAATTACCCACAATGCAAATTGGGGGTCACCTGATTGTCATGAGGTTGTGCAAAAATGTCTCCCTGAGGTTGGTCAGTAAAGCTCCTCAGGTAATAGTGCAGCGTCTCCGAGGTGACCGGCTTGTACCACGTCTGCCTGTCGGGGAAGTGAACGTGAGGCGGCGCGCCCACCCGCTGCAGCACGAACTCGGCGTCGCTCTCGAGGTGCTCGTCAGAGCCGATGAAGTCGTAGGAGACGGCGCACGGCTGGCACAGGTTGTACATGGGCATCCAGTGCTCGTTCATGCGCTCGGCGTCCTCGTCCAGCAGGTAACGCACGAACTCGGCGAAGGTGACGTCGTCTCCGGTCACCAGCGCGCTCTTGCTGGAGCCCTTTCTGTACCGCTTTATGATCTCGACGCCATACTTCTTCTGATAGGCCTCGATCTCCCCGAACTTGTTCCTGTACGCGGAGAGCAGCCGGTCCATGGGCTCCCGCACCAACATGAACTTGAAGTAGTGCTTGAGGCAGTAGCGGATCTCCTCCATGGAGGACAAAAACAGCAGGTCGCTGCGGTGGTCCATCTTGATGTTGACGTCCACGTTTGGACCCTGCTTATCAATAACAGAAAATGAACTGAATTTTCAAAGCGTCTGTGTAGTCTTGTTTACTAACTGTATCCATGGAAAAGACTATGAAGGCAGCCATTTTCTGATATCTACATAACTGCGTAAGTCATAAATGTTTAGACAAGCTTAATATTCATTTGCTTTGCTTTTGGCAACAACAAGCTGACTCTGCGCCGCACGCTCTCACACAGCGGCAAACATTTTGGCCATGCGAGGCTGCCAACTCCAAATGCCCTGAAAAACAGTTCGCCTGTACGAGCAACTTATTGAAATTCTGAATTATATATTTTAGCAATAGAACATGGGCAATAGTCTGGAAACAAATATTTTCCCATCCTCTTTTGTATTTTTTCGATACTTATCCAGACCTGGAAATGACTCAAATCAAATTCCATACTTTTCCAAACTTTTCCATACAGAGGAGGAACCCTGGTATTGCTAACGGTGTAATGCAGTTAACTTCAGCAGGCTAAATGGGACCAGAACAAAACGCAAGGTACAAATTTTATTCTAAAGTTTTTCAATATAAAAAGAACTTATATTCATGTATTATTATATATATATATTCATTATATTCACATTTTGTACATTGTAGTTTCATGTAAGACCTTATCTGGTTTGTAAGGCCTATTTCTTTTCAAGCTGCCTGTAAGAAACATACATGAACAGCATAATAGGAAGATAAAATTCAACATTTGAGTCCTTGCAACAAGGGAGCAGTTATCTACATTTTGACAATTGGGCTCCCTGCGGTTTCTGGAGGCAAGAATGGAAAAATTGCTATTTATAAATCATCTTCACATCACTACAATGTGGTTAGTATATATATAAATGAACATGTTGCCTGCCCCAGTTCCCTCCTCATCTCGTCTATAAAAGACTTTTGCGGGCTCTTGTAACATTTCATAGACCAAACAACTAATCGATTAATTGATCAAATTATCAACAGATTAGTCGACAATGAAGATCATTGTTAGTTGCAGCCCTAATAGTATGGAAAGTAAACATACCATACAAAATCTCAAAAAGCTTCAGTCCTCGGAATTTGCACTTTCCATGGCGCCCAGCAAAACTATACTGTCTTGATAGGGACTGGTCCATTAGGAAGACCAGCGTGGCCTCATCCACACTCCCCCCTCCAATATCTGCCACCACGGCATTCTAAGGAAAAACAAGGTCATTTTTAAAGTGAGAAATTTATTTTTGCAAGACCTCTGGACTGCCATTTTGATGACGTTTATACGAAAGAGCTAAGGTAGCAAATTACAACATGTTAGCAGCAGGCACTTTGCGTCCTCTGTATCCATATGCCAGGCTTTTATTTTCAAATTGAACTCAGTCCAAGTGTGCGATGCTCTGGAGCCATTTGGCGAACCTGCTTCATGGTAATGTTAGGACATACTTACCACTTCTTTGTAGAAGGTGGGTTCTGCCAGTTTCTGCTCCATTGCTGCAACATCTGAGACGGTCCTCAGGGGGAAAACTACCATCTGCTGGTGCTGAAACGGCGGTTGCATCACGTCGCGTGACGGGTGCTCGACTCATCCTTCCATGGACCCTCTGTGGCTCCTGGATTTCCTCCAGGAGGGTTAGGAGGAGGCAAGCATGCTGTCTCTAAATGCAGAATTGGCACCTTGCGGAACACTATGGGGGTTGTCTGGTCAAGCAACGGCTGGAGGCGTTGACAGTGGAGGTGGCCGGTCAAAGGGACGGGTGCGGAGTGAGAGGGGAGGACTTCGTTGCAGGTTCCCTGGTACTGGGGCAGGTGAAGGCTCAATGGATGATGGATGATCTGGCCCAGCACTGTCTGATTCTTCGTCTGAGCTTGACAGAGTTCTTTGCCTTGAAATGCACAAAATGTGAAGCATAATTTTGGAGAATGTGTAAACTAGTTTTGTTTAATGAATAATAGTGTAAAACAGTGTAACTGAAAGAATACAACATTTATTTCAGCAAAGCAGTTAAAATGGCTCAAGTCAGCACTTTTGTCATTAAATGTTGCTTCTAAAGGGATAGTTAACCCAAAAATGAAATTTCACTCATTATCTATTCACGCCTGTGCTGATGGAAGGGTGGGTGAAGTTTTTTTTTAGTCGACAAAACACTCCTGGGGTTTCAGAGAAGAGCGGCTGTGCAGCAAAATTGAAGTTTTTCAAACATAAAAAAACTGAATACACAAACACCCCTGGGTTTTCAGAGGAGTGTTACCATGTCAACTGTAGCCTCACTTCAGCGCAGTGGCCATATTGATCTCATTTCACGAGATCAACAAGATAGTTGCACCGGAAGTGTTATGGTGCGATGGCAACAAGTTATTAAACTAATACGAGAGATTTTAGCCGTGACTTTGAAAGAGCGGTCTGAAACGTGGTCTGAAACATGTTGGATGTGGCCGACAACAACAGCGAGACACTCCACTCCAGCTCTAGGAGGGTAAGCTCGCCGGTGTGGGAGGTTTTCGGATTCCCTAAAACGGACACGCCAGCGAGTAAGAAATACAGTTATGATAGCGTTGGAGTTCATTGTTTGTTTCTCCCCTACTGTTTGCAGATTGTCTCCATTTGTATTCTATTTGTATTTTTGAGTATAATTAAGAGAGAACAATTTAAATTAAAGTTAAAGATGAAATGAGTTTGACTGACAGCATTATTATTGGGTTTTATTTTCAGATTTTCTTTAGATATAGCAAAAATATCGTTATCGTGAATTATTTTGGCCACAATAATCGTGTAGTGAAAATGTAATATCATGACAGCCCTAATTCAAACTCAAAATATTAAAGTGTACAAAAATTTAAACAATATTTTGACTTAGAACTAAATCTGATTTCTAATATTCTTTTTATTCTTTCTATTATGTACATGAGACCCCAAATTACATGGTTGGAAGACAAGTGTCGATTTGGGTTTTCAGAAGCTTTAAATAGTTACTGTTATAATTGAGGCAAAATGATGTAAGTCAAGAATCAAGAAATGCGGTGCAGAAGTGTATGTACGATGTAAATCTAAGTTACCATGACATGCCAATTCATCTTAGTGAGCATAAAAGGAGGAAAATAACATGAAATGAATTTTAATCAACTATTATCAAGGTTTAAATCAGGCTGTACTTTGAAATGTACTGTTCTCTCAGACGGCGGTGGCCGGTGCCCTGTTATTTGGTGTGACGTGTTAGGCTGAGGGGGCTCGCGTGAAGGACAAGAACGGACTGGATAATCTGATTTTAAAAAAGCGAGCTCCGTCACCGGTGTTGTGCTGGAATGGGTTGAGCGTGTGACTGGGGTGAGAAGGTGTTTCAGCGGAGCACCTTCAGCCACAGACGAGTACCACCACAGTGCAGGACTGCACGGAGCGGGGAGGCTTTCCTGCCAGCAGCAACCAGACTGCGCAACAGGCAATAACTTTTCTTTATTAACTGTCTGCTATTATTTACTATCTGCCATGCAGATGGGGGGTTTTCTGTGTGCGATAAATATTCTATTCTAATGCAATTAAAATATCCATACTGCACTTAAATTTATTATTGTACATTTTAACAGTCTTTCCTTGACCTCGATGGAAAACGTCATGAGACCAAGGGAAGCCATGAAGGAGAATTCCAAAAGGACCGAAATGCGATACTCAAAAGGATCGGACTGCACTTACATGTGTAAGTGCGCCATGACGCCGGGGCGGATGTTACCGGCTGGTCTGCCCGGTGAAACCAGCGGAAATACGCGGACCTCGTGGCATCTTAAACCTGGTATTAAAAAAACAACAAAGATTTTAACAACGAAATTGACAAGGGTCTGAATCACTTTATTGATATAAAATATGTAAATAACTCAAATTATGACACTTAGCCTACTTCTAGGTTAACAGTTTCATTCCTTGCACAGTACTTGCATATTGTTATTTTGATTGATTGATGACATTCATGTTCTTAACAAATAAATCAGACAGTACTCAACAATTACTCTGTACTTAAGTAGTTTTTTCGCCAATACTTTTTTTTACTCTTACTCAAGTAATTATTTGGATGACTACTTTTTGCTTTTTCTTGTGTAATAATGTTCGAAAGTAACAACACTACTACGTGAGTAACCTTAGCCTACAATTTTTTTTTGGCTAGCAGCGTTACGCTACCCACCTCTAATTAAGTGGCAGTTCCGAAACGTTTCCCCTAGCCAGGCAGAGCTAGCAAAAAGGCTAAAAAGTGGCTGAAAGCTTCTTCAACTTCTTCTAAAAAGCTTCGATAAACTTACACGTTCATGTGGCTTCGTAATTGCATCGAAATATGCGTTCATTCCTCACCTCTGCAGATGCTCGACCGGAGCTCGAGCACGCAGAGCGCGCAGGCTCCTCGGCGACGCCTCAGCCAAGCCTCAGTAGCCAAGGGAAAAAGGGGGAAAAAACGAACACCCGAAAAACTACAACTATGGCACTGATTTGTATCTGGCTGCAGCGTGCGGCTTTAGGGATATGTAGTTTCAAAATGTATAGTCCCGTTTTTCTTAAAATTTGAAGTTTTAAATACTGAATTGAGGGTACACTGATGGGTTTGCGGTGATGGAAAATACATTTGTGTAATCAGAGTTAAATATCCAATTGTTTAATGAGTGAAAATCAATTTAACCACGTTTCCCCTAATTTGACAGTACCCCAGTTGCTGACTGTATGACATATGGTAGCTGAGGTTAAGAGCTTTCTATAACAGTTGGTCCCATGTCTGTAGCTTCTTTTTTTTTGCTGAATTATAAGCCTTCCAACTTCAAATAAGGCCAGGGTTAAAAGGTTAATATGTCAAAGCAGAAGCATGTAAAATCTTCATATTGGCATGTGTAAATCTCCAAGTCAAGACCTTTCCAACAATGTACTTGGTTTAGCTCTATGGCAAAGTTTTGATTTTCCTAACCAGATATAGTTTCAGAGAGGACTTTTTTTTTTTGTTTGTCTGTTATTGTTTTTTTAAATAGTGACACGTTACGTCACCTTCTGAGATTACGGTACTGCTGGCAAGCTGCGGCCTTACTTTAGGCTTTGAAGAGGGCCTGAATTGCTTGGGTTAGGGATGAAAAGACCGACAATTCCTATTAATTTATGTCAGCATGCCACAGCTCATTCAATCAGATTGTGTTTTATCAGCCAATGTTAGTATAATTCATGCAAAGATCGAGTCAGATATCTGAAATGCTCAAATAATAAACATCAATTTATATAGAAATGGACTTAATAATTTACACAAATATGTGTTTTCCGTGACAGCAGCAGGGCTCCACCTGCGCCTCAACAACCTCAACATCTTCATCGATTTTGCTAGCTCACTTCTTGGCGGATTCCCGTGCTGCCACCCGCTGACCCGAGCCACTTCTCCCTTTTGTAGGCTTCTAAAACAGATGAAAAAAAAAATAAAAATATATATATAGACACGTAAACAGTTACGGTATAAATTAGGATGAAGAAGAAGTGCTGCCCAGCCAAAATTTGCAACATGACATTTGATAGGTTCAAATTGAACTCTAATGTTTTTGTTATCTTTAAATCTTAAACTCGTGAATTTTCAATATGTGTATCTGTTGTAAATTTATTTATTTATTTGTGAAGCACGTTGTGTTGCATTTTTAATGCATGAGAAGTGATTGATATGAATGCATAACATTTGGGAAGAAGCATCCATAAAACTTAAAAATTTGTGTCATAAAATACAAAGATAAATGACGCTAAATAATAAAAAATGCGCTATTTGAAAGCCGAAATTTCCTAAAATCTATGAAGGCACCACACGCGCCCTCTGTCCAATCAGCATTCGCCCTTTATGAGAGCGGTATATTTTGAACAAAAAAAGCGCCTTAACGGAGGAACTAGCCTGTTTACATATCTCCACTTAATCATTATTTGTAAAAACCTGTTATTCGCACAGGATGGAGTTACGTTTTCAGGAACAGTTACACAAAAATGGTCTTGACTCTAAAACGTCACTGAAGCTAATCACAGATAAGGTGAGATAGTGTCGGAGCGGTTAAAGTTAGCATGAAATGCTAAGAGGAAGCTAATCTAAGGTTAGCTTAAATGTACTTGGCTCATAGGATATATAGTTTGTTAACCTGTGTATTTGCCTCCTGCAGTACTCAAAGCTGCAGTTCTTTTCTGGTAAAGTGCCATGAGATAACTTCTGTTGTGATTTTGCGCTATATAAATAAATTTGTTTTGACTTGCAGTATCTACACGGGGCGATGGAGGTGGATCTCGGGGAGACTAACTTGCCAGGTAAGATAATAAACCACTGCGCTAGTTTCTGCTAGTGAATGACAGATTATTGCGCGGCAGCCGTGTCGATCAGAATCAGAAATACTTTAATAATTCCGGAGGCACTTGTATGGTCACAGTTGCTCGATTTTCGGTATAAACGAATGAATGAATGCGGTATAAGACACAGGAAGAACTGCTGGGCAGATAGCGGGGCCCGAGACCGACAGCGCGCAGCTCCACGTCCGCGGAGCAGGTCCGCCGCTCCGCGTCAATGTAAGCGGAGCTACACCAACGGTTATCAGCGGTTGTTAACGGCCACCGCACGCGGCTCCGCGGTGCTGGCCCCGCGGGTCCGAAACGTGTAGAGGCCCTCCATGGATACGGGGCAGCCGTGACTCCGCGAAGCGCACCAGACTGCACCCCCGGTACCCCCTCCGACCTCGGGCACAGCGACCACGCTGAAGCTGACTTCCGATTCGGCAGCTTCCATTCGTCACTTAAGGGGAAAGTTAATGGGAATTGACATAATGTGCAGCGACTGTTTGTCCGCTGATTGTATGTTGTTGTTTTTTGTGGCACTTCTTCAAGTGAGAAACATTTTAGACATTTGCGTTAAGATATTACAGTTGCCTGACGACCATTATCCTATTTCTGAAACTTTTATTTTATTTGTGAAAATGCTTAAGGGAAGATTTCACCGTTTTTGTTTCATACCTAGACCATAGACCAGGTCCAGTTCAAAAACCACAACACTTAGACTTCTCAAAATCTGGACTGGATCAATCTACAGAGGCTAAAAAAATCATTATAATGCAGTGTCTGATTTGTGAAACCTTTATTCTGTTTGTGAAAATGCAATAAAGGCACAGCTCTCCGTTTTTGTTTCATACCTAGACCATATTAGACCAGGTCCAGTTAAAAAATTACTGTACTCAGACTTCTCAAATCTGGACTGGATTAATCTACAGAGGCTTAACAATCATTATAATATGTCTGATTTGTGAAACCTTTATTCAATTTGTGCATCATCCAGCAACAGTTTTTTTTTTTAAAGTTTACTCATGTTTCTTCCTTTGAGATCTGATCACAGGTTTTGGCTGCATGAGATCCCAGGCCTCCGGAGAAGTTTTTACAGAAATAGTTACAAGTGTTCTCTGTGTTAACAGTGTACTAAATATTTTGGAGAATAAATCTTTGTTGATTAATCA
>CAAKHG010050557.1:0-16705 GCA_901007715.1 Dactylopterus volitans
AGTAAGTTAACAGTGGTCGTTAGATTGAAGAGCAAATGAAAATGAGCAATAACGCTGTGTTTCAGCACACTCTGTTATGTACATACTCAATCATGAGTGATCAGTGTACCATTTGAAACCGTGTTTTGATTGGTTGGAGACAGGCAATAATGTTTAAAGGAAGTTAGCATTGCATGCCCTCTTGACTTTCCTATGTACAATTCTTAGGCAGAATTGAATAACTGCAACTGTGGTCTTTCACTCTGAGCAGCTGCCAATCAAGAGGTCACACCCTCATTTTTCATCATATAACTAATTAAAACCAAACATAAAATAATGAACACATGAACAAACATAAGTGTAATATAAGTGATATGACAGAAACCACGTGGGGAAAAAAATTATCTACCACCACTAACATGGAGGAGGCGGGGTATATCACCCATTCTGCAGCCAATCCCAGTGGGCAATCAAAATGTTTTGACTTTCGAGGAGTTTTCGTGCTGTTTAGTTCATAAATATGTCAACGCTAAATGATGAAAGAGGATCATTTGATGAAAATCATGTAATGCGATCAGAAGCTGTGGGCTTCCAATTAAACTTGGTCAGCTGGAGTAAACTTTGATGTCTCAAGCTGTATCTGACCTGCAGTCACACACTGGATATCAGGATTCAGAGCTGTGCCATTCAGCAGGTGTTAAACATTACAGCCGTCTGCAGAGGTGCTTTTGTTGTGAATGTAACTGTATAAATGGAAGGCAGGACCAAGAAACAGCTCTGTGGCCAGCCAGACTTCTCTGGATAAATAGAGATTAATCACTAGACCAAGAACAACGTCGGAGAACGACTACCACAACCTGCCAGCTACCTCTGGCTGACAATGGCACTGTTGTTAATGTTTGACACTCTTATATAATGAAACTGAATGTAACATTTTTCTGGATGTGTGTGGATGCGCGCGTGCGAGCATGCGTGTGTGTGCGTGTGTGTGTGTGTTTGCGCGCGCGTGAGTGCGTGCGTGTGTGTGTTTGTGTTTGTGTGTGAGTGTGCGTGCGTGCAAGTGTGTGTGTGTGATCAGAAAAAAAAAATAAAACTGATAATAAAGCCAATGCGGCAGTAACTATTTTAAGGTATTAAGTACTCACCTGCTTTGATAATGAACAGGACATCCGCTTCTTGTGTACAAGATGAACGTGGTGGAACCACAGGAATTGTTAATTATGTGCAATAATTCAGATAATGCTGGCAGACGCACTCTGTTGCTTTATAACTGCTCCACACCTACCTCAGCAAACATGACAATCCACATTAAAGCCAGAGTCACACAGGCAGCGGTGTCGTAAATCATTTCATAGCTCTGTTCATCATCCAACTGTCAAGCATCAGGAACAGGAAGTTCTTATTTGGACAATAAGAGTGAGGATGTTTGCACAGCAAATAAAGGCATGGGAGAGAGCACGGTGGATGTACGTTTGCCAGTTTCTGATGTATGATTGCTAAATCATAGTTAGCCGCTCACTGAGCCAGATTGTTAATCGCTTTCGGTTCTTCTGGACCCAGACGCAGACACAGAAACATGAGAGCAAAAGAAGGTAGGTTTAATGATCTTTGCAGGTGAATATGGCGCAAGTATCGGAACAGGGGCAGGCGGGAAGCTTGAACGGGGCACCTTGGTGGCAGCAGGCTGTATGAAAGCAGGTGTCACTGGCATTGAGGTCCTGAGCACAAGAACAAAAAATGGTCAGTGCAGATAACTGATATGTAGAAAAACCACTGGAAATATTGATGATACACAAGGAGGCCAAGAGAGCTTGTGTCAGCTAACCTGGCAGAACAATCTGGCGATGACTGACAGGAGAACCAGGGCCTCCGTCTTGCAGGTTAATAAGTTAATGGGGATTGGCCAAGCAGAAGGCCCTGGTGCCAGGAGCAGGAAACCGCGCCCGCAAAACACACACACACGCGCGCGCACACACACGGAAGCAGTTGCAATAGAGAGTGCTGATGTTACGACGGGAGTGCAGATCCAGCCCGTCGGAGCCAAATGTTTGGCTTCTTCTGACCCAGCCACACTATGCACCTGTCATAATGTGAAATGAAGCGTATTCAGCGTGTGAAAGCGTATTGACCTTTCACACATGTACACGTGTGACGCATGGCACATTCTCTACGACTCTGCATCCAGCAGGCAGCACCAGCTAACGTCACTCATAGTCCCACTGATGTTGCCACTTTCCATTTCTACCCTTCTCAATGTGTTTATCCTCTATATTTATTATAAAACTATTTAGAATGTCATCCAGCAAGATCCACTGATCCACTCTGAAACTAAACTTGAATCAGGATGACAAACTTAAACTGAATTTTTTTCATGAAGGTCCATGTGATTTTTTCCAGAGAAATAATGAAAACATTTTAAAAAGCTCAATATTGCAATCTTAGATAGATAGATAGATAGATAGATAGATAGATAGATAGATAGATAGATAGATAGATAGATAGATAGATAGATAGATAGATAGATAGATAGATAGATAGATAGATAGATAGATAGATAGATAACACATAATAATAGGAAAATAATAGGAAAACTGTCTTAACAAAAATAATTAACAACTAGCAATGGCATAATAAAAGTCAACTACGATTGAGAAAAAGGGCATCATCTTCCTATGCAAAAGCCAACGAAATTGGTAAAGTGGGTGACTGAAACAGAGTTTGATTATTTGGCTACACTGTCATCCCTTCCAAATTATTCCAGGCACAAGAGACACTCAAATTGCAAATACTGCAGTAATTTGCAGAGACAACTGACTTAAAATATTATTGTTATTATAAAAAATAAATCCTGGGGCAGAATGTGAGACAATGTGACTTGTTGAACAGGTTATTATTGTACTAGTGCAGATGAGTTGCTTTCGGATGTCAGCATTCAAATGAGGAAAGCCACGAGAATAACTGATTATATTTAAATACTCATAGAGTGGTGACCGTTGCAGGTGTGCCGGGTTTCTTTGAGACCTATTAAAGTCTTAAAATGTGTTAAACTCCATTAGTTATTCTTGAAATATGTAATGATTCGAGATGTTTTAATTAGCTGATCAGATTATAAAGTTAACACGATTTTATCAAGTTTCATTAAAATGTGGGTATATATAAAGCCAAAGCCAAAGCCACTGTAAAAAACCTGCCATCACCAAATTGTGTTTTGTTGTCAGGTAGTTCTGGGATTTTCCCTTTTATCTTCTGTACTTTTTGTCAGGAAGTGAAATCGTTGTTAAATTGTCTTCATGACAGCGTTCCAGAAGTTTTAAACACCTAACAAACTGATTTCTATGCCTCTAAATTTTTTTTCCTTGAAAAACGAAAATCCTTCATGGCCTTGCAATGACTACACCTATTGTGTGATTCGGTATTCAAGTAGCGAGGAATATCCTCACCTGGCCCCACCTTGGCTCACTGGCACTCACCTGCTGAACAACACATCTCTCTGTCTGGTTACTAGCTAGCTAGTAAACTCGCTTGCTAGCGTCTCCTTCTCCTTGTTCATCCTCATGACTAGCGTCTCGTCTTGTCATCGCTTTAGCACATAAAATGCAAATAACTGAGAAAACCCCGCCCCTAAGTAGTCATGATTGGTTACTTGTGTAGAAGTCTTGCACTGTTTTCCTGAGACACTCATTGGTTCACTGTAGGTCCAAACAGAAACCCCCAAGCATGACACTGGTCATTTTATTTGAACATGATGTGTATGTTGCAACACATAAAAGATATCAAATGGATGTTAACAAGTTTTTTTTCTGGAGGACTTTGACTAGCTTGAAACAGCTTGAAGTGTGGAAAAACGCCAGATGTAATTGTAGCATTTCAATGGAATTTCAGTCCAACTGTCACCCTGCCTGACAGGAAACACCTATAAGAATTTTACTGGCACAGTAGGGGTGTTGTTTTTATCTATGTCATAATCTGAGCCGCAGTACCTGCAGGTCTAGACACCTACGCACCCTCTCACACAAATATATACAGTATGTTGATGTTCAGGAAGAGACATACCTGCATGAGACATATGAGAATGTGATGAGCCTGAGAAACGGGAAATGTGTCCTGATCCCACACTGCACCGCTTCTCAAAGAGTCTCCCACGTTCCCAACATAGTAGTGACTGCAACTTTAGGGGCTGCTCATAGCTGCAAACAAGTTGCAATAATGCTAAAACATCAAAAAAGAGGTTTGCATTTTCCTGATGTGTCAAACAAAAACTGATCCATTGTGAGCCAACTGTAGTAACTGAACATTTCCTCATATTCCAGCAAGGTGCTGGCACAAGGCACTCTGATGTTGCCGTTTAGAAGTTTCCAGATGGCAACACTCCACAGCCGTCACATTAAGATCAACATGCATAGCATTGTGTTTCAGTCGTAGTAGTATTAGTAGTAGAGTGAAGCTGACCTGAACTGGAGAAATCAGCCCTGTTTCCATAGACGTACGTAATGTCCATATTGAAAGATTATGTCCGAATAGGTTGGTGGAAGCAGCAACATTCAAAGGATAAAAAAAAAATTGCACACAGTTAAGCTGGTTTTTGCCGTTTTTTAGAGCACAGTAGATGTGCACATTAGATGGAGTTTGAGTTTCTTTGTGCTGTCATGATCCAAATGACTAATTCTGAGTAATCACTTGGAATTTGTTTGTTTTTTAAAAAAAGGCAAATTGTGTAAACACCCTGAACAATCAACATTTTATCCTCGAGGGGATTGGTCTAGTTTTTTTTGGAGTGGGGTTGTGCGAGGTAATGGTGGATAGTCAGGGTGTTCCTGCAGTGGGTGATGCACTGCACACTCTCAGAATCCCAGTGCGAGTATTTCCGCCGGAAGCTGGGATCAATTGCCAGGGATGAAGGACATAGAGACATAGAGCACATTCTAGTTTAAAAAAGGTGCGCCTAAAAAAATCAATATGGCATTGTCATAAATCTCACCAAAACAGCTAATCTGTGGCAAAATATAGTTTGCTGTTTCACTGCAGAGATTGGTTTAGTTAAGCCTTTTGAAATCGTCAGTACCTCATACAAGCCCACATTACAGTGTCAAATAGACTAATTAATTTTGCCCATGTTAAACATTTTTCGGACACAAAGTGAAGAATGAATTTCTCACCATCAGTCCAAAATGGCGTATTATTGTCACACAGTCTAATGATTAAATTGTGATTACATTTTTGGATTTGAGGATTTTCATGTGTCGCCATCACTTCACACCTGTTGTGTTTGCAGAGTGTTTGCTCCACCAGCGCTGTCAGCTGCTGCGTTTCACCACTGTGAGGCTGTGCCGCAGCAGCGAGTGTGAGTTAATGTGTAGCATGTGTGTGTGTACACTGCTGTTCCTCATGAAGGTCAGAGAGTCTGTGCGTGTGCGTGCGTGCGCTTGTGTTTGTGCGCGCGTGCGTGTGTGTGTGTGTGTGTGGGTTTCTGCATGCGTGCGTGTGCGTGCGCGTGAGGTTTGCAAACATAAAACAGAGGCAGAGTTTCAGCGATCCACACTGACCCTTAGCTACTCTGCTGGTGTCACATCAGGACACATGATCATGTTGACACTTAGCACAGGCCTCGGGGCCTCTGGGAAATATTTACACCCATATCTCCTACACACAGCTTTCATGCACAGCTATATATTGTGTGGGAAACGTAATGCTGCCTGGATTGTGCTTTTTCCTCAAATAATTTGGCCAAAGATCAAATATTTCAGACTAAAGTTGATTCACATATGCAAAATCTCCATGATCAGCTACTTGTGTAGTTCAATGAAATCTTTTCAGGGTTTTTGGGAGACATCGAAAATATGTCGGGTCTTGTGCCACCCTGGACCAGAATTGTTTCACAGTGTTGAAGAGGGTTCCAATTAGGAGGATCTTTAGATACTAATTTGTGGTGTTGAATTTAAAAGCAGTCCAAAACTAAGGAAGGTGTCATGTGATGATCCATCAAGCTTCAGATTATCAGAGCATATTTTGATTGTGGAGGAAATGCGTCATTCAAAAAAAAAAAAAAGATTCTTTGTGCAATTAATCAAAAATATCATTGGCTGTTTTTTCTTTACATACAGAAGCATAAAATCAGAAGCATAAGGAAATTAAAACTATGTACTCAGGCTTTTGCAGTTGGGGTGAAATATTCCCTTTAAGTGAAGTAACATCCACCTCATATTTCCAAAGACTGCTTTTCTTCTATATGATCCTTCAACGTCCGCTATTTGTTGTGTTGCAGAAGCAGCAATGGCCGCTGCAACTCTGCTGTGAAACATACTTGACCTCTTCCCTCCAGCCCGTCTGAACCCTTCGCAAGTTTAAAGTTGGGCTCATGCACCTTAAACTTGACCCTTTTGACCTCTCCCCTGTCTCATATTTGAAAACTGCTCTTGACCTCATGCTCACAACTTCTTAACAGAAGTAGGAGCTTCCTCTGTTGTTTAAGAAACATGAGCTTCTTCTGTTGCTTCATTTGCAAACTTTACTTCCTCCTATTTTTTTGGATCGTCACATTCAGATAAAACAAGATGCACTTATCACCGCAGAGCACATACAGAGCCAGGTCATTGTTTTTAAGCCTCAACCTCCAGGTCAGTGGGGATCACTTCACCAAGGTTACAAGAGCAGGAGAGGGAGATGAGGGAGAAATGATAAATGAAAGTATAATCACATTTTTTTTAAAACTGTTTTCACAACAGAAATAAACACACTCCTGTGAAATCGCTCTGCTTTGATTGGAAAACTCCCCCAGTATTTAGGGTGAGTCAACAATGATATTGTAACATTTTACAGGAAGAGAAAAGGGAACAATTCTGGACTAGACTGGACTGAACTTGCATTCATATAGCGCTTTTCTACCTTGACGGTACTCAAAGCGCTTTACACTACATGGCCTCATTCACCCATTCACACTCACATTCATACACTGATGACGGAGGCTGCCATGTAAGGCGCCAACCTGCCCACCAGGAGCAAACGACATGATCAGGCAATTGATGCTGCATGTGTCTTGAAGGTTAGTTGGTCATCAATCATGACACCAAAGTTTCTGGCAGATTTTGTGGGCACAAGTTTGGTTGGATCAAGCTGGGCGTTTATCTGCTGTTGTATCGAGGGACTGGCTGGAATAACAAGGAGTGCAGTCTTCGAGAGGTTAAGTTGGAGGTGGCGTTCTTTCATCCATGTTGAAATATCGGAAAGGCATGATGAGATCCGCACCGAGACAGTGAGGTCTCCTGGCGGGAATGATAGGAATAGTTGGGTGTCGTCAGCATAACAGTGGTATGAGAAGCCATGGGAGCGGATGATTGCCCCAAGTGAGGTGGTGTATATTGAGAATAAGAGGGGGCCGAGCACTGACCCTTGAGGAACCCCTGTGGATAGACTGAGGGGTTTGGACAATTCTCCCCTCCAAGATACTCAGAAAGATCTCCCTGAGAGCTACGTGAACCAACGTGGGGCAGATCCTGAGATACCAAGTTCAGAGAGAGTGGAGAGGAGGAGTTGGTGGTCGACTGTGTCAAAGGCAGCTGACAGATCAAGTAGCAGTAGAGCTGAGGACTGACCTGCAGCTCTTGCTGAACGTAGTGATTCCATTACAGATAGGGGTGCAGTCTCAGTGGAGTGACCATGTTTGAAACCAGACTGGTTTGGGTCATGCAGGTTGTACTCTGAGAGGAATGCAGTGACTTGGTTATAGACTGTGCGCTCCAGTATTTTAGAGAGGAAGGGTAGGAGTGATACCAGGCTGTTGTTTTCAACCTGGGCTGGGTTGAGAGTAGGTTTTTTTAAGCAGTGGGGTGACCCACGCCTTCTTAAATGTAGTGGGAAGCTCACCTGTTGTGAGTGAGGTGTTGATGGTATGTGAGATTGCAGGATTGACCACAGGAGAGATGGTCTGTAAAAGCTCGGAAGGGACTGGGTCCAGCGGGCAAGTACTGGGACGAGAGGCCAGCAGGAGTTTAGAGACTTCCTCTTCGGTCAGAGGTGAGAATGAGGAAAGTGTGGCGTTGTCGGCTGGGGTCTTAGGCAGACCGGGTGGGGTAGGTTCAGAGAACTGGTTACTGATGGCAGAAACTTTATCAGTGAAGTCTGAGGCGAACATATCTGCAGAGAGGAGAATGGAGTGCGGAGGAGGAGGCGGTGTGAGTAGGAAGTCAAAGGCATTTTCCTAGCGTCTGTTGCGCTACTGGTTTTGCTCTGATAGTAAGTGGTCTTGGCCCTTTTTAAGCTGATGGACAAAGATGCTAGTGGACCCTGGTAGCCACAGAGATCAGTGGGATATCTGGATTTGCGCCATTATATATTATATATATCTTGTATATGCATCTTTAAGTTGAAGAGGTCGAACCAGTAACCCTCCAGTTCCTAGATGGTCACTCTACCAACTGAGCCATGCTGGTGCAAAAACAGCCTCAATTTATTTTTTACTTTTTTAATACTTCAGTACTTTTTACCCTTACAGAGCGCTCGAAAATAATCATAAATGATCACAGAAATGTTAATAAAGCACCTGTAAGCAGAGAAGTAAGTTGCTTTGATGCTTTCCTCAACTTTTATATATCTTTAAGTTGAAGGGGTCGAACAGTTGATGTGTTCATGGGTTGCGTGAGCTGGCCAAAACATCTGCTGGACCTGGAAACTTCACACTGAGCTGAAGTATAACAAGAAATGTTAGCAGCCATACGCGATGACAGTAAGTTATTATTTGTTTTTGTGCAGCTCTCAGTATAAAACACGGAGAGCGACAAGATATTAAAAACTGGAGGGCAAACATATCATGGAAACTCTAAAATGGCACCACGCAGCAAAAAGAGTGAACGTCCACGACATGCAGAAGATTCACACGTCTCCGATTACTGAAGAGTAGGTCACCTGGGAGTGACCATACACACACACACACACACACACACGCACACACACACACTCATTCAGGTTTATGTAAAGCAGCTCACAGCATTAGTTAAGCCTTCAGTGTGTGTTGTGTGTGCGTGCATTTGTGTGTGGGTGGAGGGTGGAGAGTGGTTTCAGGTTCCAGCCTACTTCAAGCTGTGGTGTGATTTGGACCTCACATGTCAGACGACATTTTCCAAGAAACGACAGTGTTCGGGTTTAACTCTCCGCCTGTCACTCCACCGGCGCGACATCAAATCACAAATGAAAAGGTGCATTCATAGATTTGCCCGTGCAAATGGCATGCAGAGACTGAAAAACACCACGCAACTGCAGTGGAAACGAAAAAATTATGAAACAGAAATACAGAAAGAGAAAGTACAGCATGGGTGTCTCAGCAGCTACTCTGTGTGTGTGCGTGCGTGCGTGCGTGCGTGCGTGCGTGCGTGTGTGTGTGAGAGATGGGAGGGCTGAAAGTGAGTGAAAGTGTGTGAACATGTGAGCTGATCAACATGTGTCAGTGCACTGCTGAGGACACGTCAGAGGTATTTCTGTAGGCAGTGTAACTTTACAAGGACACACACACACAATTATACACATTTTGCTTCCCTTTCAGGGAGGCCCCTGTTGTGTGCATATACACATACGTATATATACATACTTGGTTGTGTATATACTTGGTAGTGTGCATAAACTCACTTATAGTAAGAATTTTGTAAAGGCTGTCGACTTCCAGACCAATTATGAGCAATTACCACATTGACGTTTGGGCAGTTTTACATATTGTTCTCACTCTTGATTACGTAAGGGGATAATTAACGTCTGGTGTGCAGTGTGGAGGCCAAGTGGTTGCAAAGGTGGTTGCCAAAGCGCGGTGCCTTAAAAACCGCACACCCGGCCATTGCCGGTCCCATTTAGACCAAGCTCATTTGCCTACAGTATGAAATCAAACCATTGCACTCAAAGCTGAAAGGCAATGGAGAAAGAGTTTGATGTCGTCATGGCAGCCAATAACTGCAGTCGCCTTTTCCATCCCAGCTGCTCAGTCAGGTGCGGATCGATATAGGCAAAGCTTATGGCTCCGGTGCCATAGTGTGCTAGAAATCATTAAAAGCTTGATTTTAGGTCAAATGGCCTTGCAGCATGTTAGCCAGAGTGTTTGTTTGGGGATTTTTTATTTTTTTTGTATACAAAAGTATTCAAAAGTAAGTTAGATGCACATTTTTTCGCTCTTTTTCTTTCTTTCCATCTCTGTTTCTTCACTCTGTAATCTACCTACGTTCTCATTCGTCAAACATAGGCGGAGGGCTTTAAGCTTAAAATCGCTGCTATTTCTTTTCCCACTGCAATATTTCCAACTGTCAAGGAATGTTGAAAAAAATCCGTTTCAGCAATGAATGTTTTGTTTGTGAATAGTATTCAACTGAATATAATTTAAACGGGATTTGCATTGCATTCTGTTTTTATTTACATTCTTCAGTGTTCGAACCTCTTTGTTAACTCTCATAGTACTGGGTAGTAGTTCATCATGTTTTTCCTGCCAGCTTTAAGGGAGTCCACTGTATTATTTACGACCCCAGACCAATTCACCCATTTGAGAATATAAATTAGAGCGTAAACATATGCTATACTGGTTTGTAAAGGCTTTTCAGCAGCAAAAGCAGTTTGAGGGTTATACCTGGTTTTGGTCTTAAGTTATGAAATAGGTTTCTTGGATTTAGGGTAAAGGTTTGGGTTAAGATCTTAGCTGAGATGACTGGGATTAGTGTAATACTTGGGAATGTATTAGGTCAATGAATGTCCTCACTTGGACAGACAAAATTAAAATTAAATCCACGTGGTGTAAGTCATTACATGTTTGTGTTAAGTGAGTTTAAAGAGGTTGTTTTGGGTCACTGACATGGCTGAAAGCAATCATGATGTCCCCTTAAGTGATGGTGTGTGTGAGACAGATGCTGATGACATTCTCAAAAATGAACCACCACAATAAGGTGCCACACCCCAACACTTCACCAAACTGAAAACACACAGAGTTCCAACATAACTAAGTGTCGATCCTCAAACTGGCAAGCGTGAGATCACTGTCATGGTTGGTTCAGGTTAGGTAATGGTGAGGGAAATAATACTGGTTCTAATAAAGATATATACACATACACACGTACAGACACAGACACACACACACACACACACACTGGTACTGAAGAGGAACTTTTCAGTATTCATTTATTTTCTAACCATCTCAGCATTAAACTAAGTGTTCACCTGTAAAATGTCATGGTTTACATTGTGATTTGATTTTATCCTTCAACAAGAAGCGAGTCCCCACATGAGGAATACTTTATTCACACACAAACACATACGGTGAGAGAGAGAGAGAGAGACAGAGAGAGAGACAGAGACAGAGAGAAAGAGAGACAGAGAGAGAGAGAGAGAGAGAAATGGAGAGAGAGAGTTCCAGTGAATACCGAAGGCATTTTCCCATTTGTGAATGAAAGACTTTCTGGGTAGTTCGTTTTTTCATTTTCTTTCTTTGATTCCTCCTCCCTCTTTCTCTCTCCCTCTGAGGAATGTATTCTTGGCAGGAATCCAGGCGCTCCTCAGTGGCGGGAAAACACACACACACACACACACACAATCCCACTGCAAAAAGTGACGAGTCTAACTGTAATTTTGCGTAAATGTGTGTTTGGCAGTGTGTGGTCGGGTTGGTGGGATCTTTTACTGCCGTTTGAAGGGTTCAGACTGAGGTAACCAAACTTCACCAAACACTTCCTGTATATACAGAGGGAGGACAGAGGATGGACAAAGCAGCTACTTGGGAGGTCAAAGCTTACATGTTTAAATTCATTCAACTCTTGGTTTCACTTCCGTTATTCATAGGGTCATGATCACTTGAATTAACTTTTTGATTGGCTCCTTTATCTTTTATTTTGATTGGCTCCTTTAATCTTAAAACATAGGTTTCAAAATTTTTATACTACATTTCCTATCATGTTCAGGCTGCCGTGTTGGGAAGGGTCATATTTGATATCACTCTAATTCACCACTTGTACTTTTTCTTTTCTTTTCTTTTTTTAACCCGTCCTGTTCGGCAACTTTAGCATGCAGAATGAAAGGTCCGGGTGCCCGATGGTGCCTGATGGTGCCTGATGGTCCCTCTACAAAAAGGGAGTCTGAAATACTCCTCCTGTTGTATGATCTGCATTCCTTTATTATTATGAGATGTGGATTCCGGGCAGGACCTGAAGGACAGGAGACGGGGAGGAAAGGGGGCGGGGGACAAAACAGCAGCAGCAGCAGCAACAGCGGCAACAACAACAGTAACCAAAACAGGGCTAACAGAAAACAAGAAAAAAAAAAGAAACAGATGAGAGAGGAGGGGGGGCAACAACAACAACTATATATATATGTAAAATCAGCATTCTAAATGTTATATTCCAGCCTTATTGCGTCTGCATGCATTAGTGCGTGTGCGTGCGCGTGTGTGTGTGTGCGTGTGTGTGTTCATCAGCAGTGAATGTGAAATGGAAAAGATATGGAGTTAGAATGAATATGAACATGAGGAATGACGAATGAACACCTTTTAGCATGACATATTTGATGAACAGTGATGTCGAACGAACCACAACACGGCTGAATGCTTTTGTATGCTTCTGTCTAGATTAGCATCTCCTATGACGTTCTCATCAACAGCGACCAACAGGAAGACACTGTGGAGATGAAGAACGAGGATGCTGCTGTCAGGAGGAACAAGTGTCAAGATGTAAAAATTCAAGTTCCTTTTACCATACTGTCAATACTGTTACCATACTGTCCTCTGCATGACAGCCAGAAACTGGTACAGAGTCATATATGCTTGTTATTTCTATGTTAATAGATTAACAATGGTGCAAAAAAAAAAAAAAAAAAAACTTTCAAATTCAAGTATCATTACAATACAGCAGTGATAAAAGACTGTGTGTGTCAATGCATCTACTCAGATGGGAAATGTCTCAGCACTTTTTGCAGTAAGTGACCACAAACAAACACACACACACAACACACGCGCGCGCACACACTCCTAGCATCTGTGTTTCCCTGCCACTTGCTCAGCCCCTCCTTCACAGGCCCCTGATTGGCTGCTTAACTTTGGCGGGCTTTGCTTTTCCTCGTGACCACTACTGCTGCTGCAGTCTGCGAGAAAACACACAGGAACAAAAGTTCAGCGGGGCAGTTGCCCCGGCGACGCATCCCCCGAGCACAACCTGCTCTGTAAACAAGGTCGGCAGCTCAAGTCCAACAGGCTGAAAACAACAGCAGGATGAGAGACGCAGTCACAGGCGGACGAGTTCTGTTTAAACCCTCAGAACGAGCAGTCATCAGAGTTAAAATATAATGTAAAATATGTGTAAAAAAAAAAAAATGTAAACTTGTTGATAGGCATTGATTTGCATCGGCAGCACAAATCTCAGGTGTGTCTTTTCTATCACTGAATACAAAACGCAATGCTCAGTCCTGCGTTATTTCAATGAATTAAAATTTCACTTATTTCGTGAAGTGAGTCTGAAGAAATAATAACTTTGTTCATCCGCTGATTTTTAAAATGCAGTTGTTGTCACAGCGTTTGAGGCCATTTCGGATCTGCAGATATGCAAATCACCTTGCAGACCTCTCAGATCAAGAGGAAGCAGCATTTGGTTAAATTGCTCCACATAACAGGGACAAATTAGAAAAAGCCCTGTAAGTTGCTGCCTTCCGCAAAATCAAACGGACAGCAAACTATTTGTTCATATTTCTTGCTGCACTGTGCTGCACTTCTATTATGCTCCCCTTTTTGAGCTTACTTTTTATTTCATATAACTTATTTACACTCTATATGAATATCCATTTGATCTAATACCTTGTTTACTTCACTAAATTCCTTAAGTATTTTGAATTGTTGCTGAAAGGCACTGATAGTATCTCTGTAAATGCATATAGTCGTTTGTTTTGGCTTATATTTGCTGATGTTATCAGTCAGTGGAGCTGACATTGCTGACTCCTGTTCACCAGTCAAACCTGCGTCTGCTACATGCATACGCGGGCTCGTTTTAAGTTGGTCCGACACTGACCAGAGAAGTCTGTGCAATTGTTAGATACAGTGAACAGCAGCGAGCCTGCAGCGATGCTATCAGGCCTCATTTAGGCAGGCTACAATCATACAGCATCGCGGCATCACACCTTCTTTGTTTCATTCCTGCAGTTACACAGTTTCGGAGCTGAAGAGACAGACTGTGGGGCAGTTGCAGTCGGCCAACTAGTTATTGATGCGTACACAAAAATTCTCCCTAATCTAGTATACATCTAAAAACATCACCGATCACCAAAGCGATCAAAATTCTGTCATGGACGTCGACATATTCGCACCAACCAATCTGCAAGAGATAAACTGGTGGACTGAATCATTCCAGCTCCGTTGGCAGGGGAGAAAACATTAAAAACCTTTTTCTCACAGGTCACGACAAAATGGCGGGCGGTCCACGCCATTACTTGAAAAGTTTACGAACTTTTGTGCAAACGGTGTCACGGCTCTCGGTCAAATCAGACGTATTTGTCTTTTTAACTTCGGGATAAGTCATTTCAGCTGAGTTTGAAACTAAATTAAGTCAGTATGCATGACACCAGTATGACTAAAATAACGAACTTGCTATACCCGCTTTGTGAGGTAGCAGAAGAAGAAAAAAAAGTTGCTGACTACTTGCCAGGTTGCAACATTATGACGAGGTCAGTTTATTTCAGAGGAGGGCCGGGTGAGTTACTGCTACAGAGTTCATTTATTTATATCTTGCACTTGAAATATCAAATATCACACACTTGCATCACATATCAGATGTTCATAAGCTAAACTATTCTGAGAGGGGAAAAGGTCATTGATATTATTATTATAGAATCTCTAATGATAGCTTTGCATCCGTTGTTACCGTCCTCATGTCTGCTGTGTTCAGGTACACTGACAATGAATCACACCTGAGTCTTGACGTCAGTGCTGCGGGAGCTGAATAACTCTGGTTCTGCTGGTTGAGAAACGATCGAAATCTGAATGCCACCGTTGGTTTATTTAACCCACTTCTATATCATAATCAAAAGCAGCTAGTCATCAGCTTTCATCCGACTGCGGATGCAACCGGCTGATCTATGAGTTGTAGTATTTTGATTCTTGCCCGTGCCTGCCAAGGAAAAGAAAAGGATCGGCAGTGTCAGGTCAGTGAAAGCCAATGACATGAAGTGAAACTTGGCAGGAGGTTTGGAACAGAATGTCGACGGTTTACTGGGCGGATCAGCAGCTTTGTGTGTAGTGAACAGATCAGAGGGGGAGATGATGATGAGAAAGAGACACATACTGTATATAGAGAGATTTAAAAGGAGAGAGAGCCAGACTGACTCACTGAGGCCCTCTAGTGGGGAAAAGAAATATGAGAATTTAAAAGCTTAGTTGTTTTTTTTTCTCTCTTTTGTGTTTTCACTCTTTTCTCGCTTATGTTAGAAAGCAGGAACCAAACAGCAGAAATTCAGCATTCTTCTGAATCAATTTTTGTTTGTTTTTTGACCATAATCAAAATGTTCTGCACCTAAACTAGAACTCAGCTCTCTGCCTGCTGGCAACTGTCACACCTGCCCACGTTCCAACGCAAACGTAGATGTCTGTTAAGCACATGCTCAGTGGGAACAGTCAAGGTCGTCATCGGCAACATTATTTTTGTTTAGATTACATGGAAATGATGCTGCGCACCACGTTGATGACTGCAGCATGCTGATATGAAAGTTGGAGCTGGACAAGTCTTCAGTTTTTGAGTTTTTGTAGAAGGCAACTGGACGTGTTTTGGTTGTTGATGGTTTTTCACCTCTGAACTAAAAGGTTCCTCTTTTCTAAGTGATTGCTGGGGAGTCGAGCTCACAACGCAATCAAAATAAGGCTGGTTGCCTTCTACCTGAGCTCTTAGGATCACCATGACCTGGATGACTGCGTCTATGCAAGAGGTTAAATACATCCAACTCCCCACCAACCACTTACAACTGAGGAAGCCTTTTAGATGAGAGGTGAAACGTCTTCAGACAACCAAAAGAGATCCAGCTGCCCTCTAGTTGAGCTTTTCCGCTCAATTCAAGTGCCAGTTACATTATAATGGTTGTTCTGGAGTCTTTATTTAAAGCGTGGGGGGGGCAGGTATCAACAAAATCAATTAAATTTATCAGCTGAAAAAAAGAGGTGATTAGTCATGTGATAAAAATGTGGCACTTCACAAGGGAGCCGACATTCTGTCTGCTTCTTTGTTCAGGTTCATTTTTTTCTTCTTTGGTGAACTTGTATATGGAGTTATATAAATGAACTTAATTTTTTTTATCATGGAAACAGAAGTACAGCTACAACTGTCAGCATATATTAATACATACAGGTTTAAATACAAAGCAATGCGACTTAATAAGAAAATGAAAAGATTGAAAAAAACAAAAACAAAACAAAACAAAAGTGTGCAGGACGCAGTCCTTCATATGGTCCCCAGCATAATGAGACAGATCGTTTCCATGGAGACAGCCAACTGAAAAGGATTGGGAAGCTTTCCCCCAGGGCACAGCTGACCCAGAGGACAGGTTTGGCGGGAACTCTGTGTGTGTGTGTGTGTGTGTGTGTGTGTGTGTGTGTGTGTGTGTGTGTGTGTGTGTGTGTGTGTGTGTGTGTGTGTGTGTGTGTGTGTGTGTGTGTGTGTGTTTGCAGTGTTTCGTGCTGACCTGTGTGTGTGTGTGTGTGGCTCGGGGAAGTGCTGACGGTGATAGCGATGTCGCCACGCTGGTG
>CAAKHG010050562.1:0-11451 GCA_901007715.1 Dactylopterus volitans
ACACAAATATTTAATTTAATTTAATTTAATTTAATTTAATTTAATTTAATTTTATTTTATTTTATTTTATTTTATTTTATTTTATTTTATTTTATTTTATTTTATTTTATTTTATTTTATTTTATTTTATTTTTTTACACTTCGGATGTTACAGGTAAAAATACTCCATTACTGCAGTACTCGTCCCTGCTCACTCGCTCCGCACGTGTCCGGGCCGCCATGAACAAGGACCGACCGGTGGCTCTGGTGTCTGACGCCTCTCTCCACTGTTCGGAATCAGCCAATGAGAGACGAGCACCGGACTGACGGCGTCTTGCAGGCTATTGGCCGGCTCCTCGCGCCGATGTGGTCGGGCTTTCTCTCTCTCGGAGGCGGCGGCGGGTTTCATCCGAGCGATGAGCCGAGCGAGCTGAGGCGCTAGCGCGCGGCGTTCTGCCCGCGTGGCCGCCGCCGCCACCGCCACCGCGCGCGTCCCTTTAAATCTATTGTGCGCTGAATGGCGGCGTTTGCGGGCTCGCCGCTCGCTATGCCGCCGGCCTCCACAAAAAGCCCCGCTTGAATTAGCCGGCGCGCTCCCTGTCTCATTGTGCGAGGGCACGCTCGGCCCTCCCGGAGGACCCGCGGCCGCCATTGTGCGGCGGCGGCGGCGGCGGCTGATTTACAGCATGTGGTCGGGGAGGCAGGTGAAGGTCAGAGCGGCAGAGGTCAACAGCGGAACATCCCTTTGACTCGCTGCTCAATATGCCGGCAGTCACGTAGATGGAGGCGGAATCACACACACACACACACACACGTGATGGACGCCACGCACCACCCTGACACAAACACACACTCACACACACGCACACATATCAAAGCAAATCCGCTAGGGTCCAGGAAGTTAAACTAACCAAGATTGTCAAAAATTTTCCGAAAGCTTTTGACTCATTCTCGGGTCAGAGGTCGTCCGCGCTCGCCGCGCGCGCCCGCGTGCGCTCGCATCGTCCCGATGTTTCGCCGACGCCGGCTTAATCCAGATTAAGTGTCACGTAGGCGGAGAGACTCGTCGGGAGTGGGAATAATCCCGGTCCCCGATGCCGAGGGAGGGATTCCATCACCGCCTTGTCACATTATCGACTGGAGTGAAAGCATGTGTTAAAAAGGCTTTGAGTCCCCACTGGGGTGTGTGTGTGTGTGCGCGCGTGTGTGTGTGTGCGTGTGTGTGTGTGTGTGTGTGTGTGTGTGTGTGTGTGTGCGTGTGTGAGGCTGATTATGACCCCCTTTGTGTATGCTTATGTATGCATGGAAGTGTTCCTGCGTGTGTGTGTGTGTGCGTGCGTGCGTGTGTGTGTGTGCGTGTGTGTGTGTGTGTGTGTGTGGATGAATAGCGGCCTGGGCTGTCACATTCGCCATGGTTGGCAGTGTTGTAGGCGTTCTTCTGTGGCTGTGTGTTTTGCTCTGGCTGAGACGAGCCTGTCTGAGTGAAGCCCTCAGTTCTCTTTCTTACTTTGAGGGTGTCGGGGTGTGTGTGTGTGTGTGTGTGTGTGAGGGGGGGGGGGTCTGGATGAGGAAAGTGAGACGGGGACCCCTGCTCATCCAGGCCCTGACGGGCTTTGTGCCTTCAGACAAGACAGTAAATGTGTAGGTGTTTGTCAGCCACAAAAGGGGCTGCAAATAAAAAACAAGACAAAACCGAGCCGGCCTCATCTGCCCGCTCACTTCCACGCCGAGAGCCCCCACGCGTTCCCGTCGGAGGCCGACGCCCCTCGCCGAGGCCACTTTGACCATATAACGAGTGTATCACACTGAAGCCTCCTTTTCTTCCTGCATGCTCACAAAGGAGAAGGTCCAGCCCGCCAACAGGGAGGCGGCGGGGCGGCCGAGCGGCTCGGCTCCCCCCGGGGATTCGAATCTTCGCACCGGATCGCGAATCACGAGTCCGAGGTGTCCGTCCAACCCGGAGCGAGACGCGTGCAGGACTCTGGACACCTTCAAGCACTTCTGTGAAAGTTGACCTTTAATGATGCAATGAAGAACATGATTTGAGGATGAAAAAAAGGCCCCTGGACCACGCAGGGTTTTTTTAACGAGCCTCAGACTTTAAACTACAAATAATTTGAGAACTTCTGCACCTAGTTGAAGAGAAGAGGAGTTTAACAATAAAAAAAAGGCTCATATCAAACATCAAAGCTTTGAGGACCATGAGCCCGCAGCTCTTTTCATTGTCATTACCTTTAATTTTAAGCTCTTATTTTGGAGGGATGCTTTGAAAACTCACTGTAAATTCAAACCAGGCGTCTTAAAGGGCATAAAAGTGTTGCTGTTTGTCTTCTTGCCGACGTGGCGACGCAGCCGGGACGCAGCCGGGACGCAGCCGGTACGCGCTCCTCCAACACGGCATGTTTACGCCTCAGCGCGTCTGAGCGCGCGGCGAGTTTAGAGCCGCCGCTGTGAGGTTGAGAGAGCGAGCGAGAGACAAGCAAAGCCAATGGGGAGAGAGAGAGAGAGAGAGAGAGAGAGAGAGCGATGAGGGGAGCGAGCGGCGACTCGGCAGAAAATCAGCCGACTCAGGGTAGGAAAATTCAGCTTCCTGTGTGAACACACACACATGAATGTTCAGTCCAGAGCTGCTGGCTTCCTGAATCGCCCGGGTTAATGATTCGAATCTTCCTACTGAATCAGGAACCACGAGTCTGAGGTCTCCATGAACCCGGATCCTACGAGTCCTCGGGCTGGTAATGCTAATGCTCATGCTAATGCTAATGCTTAGTACACAAGGCCAGTTAGCGACTCACCGGAAACACGGCGGACTCAGATGATCCGGTTCACTGATTCACTCCAGCCAGTGAATCTGAGTAATAAGTTAATATGGTAATACACAAGTGGTTAAACACACTGTTGACTGTTATGTGGCTGATAAAGTTTCTGCACATGATGATGATGATGATTATTATTTTTTGCAGGTATTTTTGTTTTTATGTATATAGTTATATACTTTTTGCATGTTTTGCAGTTTTCTTCAGTCTGGTTGTTTTCCTTTTTAGAGACATTTAAAATATTTAATTCTTCGTCTGTTTCTAATTTGCACAATCTGCATCTTTGTTGCGTTTCTTGCTATTTTTATCGTTGTATTTTATTCTTATAAACCCAACTCACATAACTTTTGCACTTCTAGCTTTTTTTGGGTTCTTCTTGGATGTTCTACAGTTTTGATCAACCTATAATTGATTTGCGTATTTTACGTTTTTGTTCCATTTGTTGTTATTTGTGACACTTTTTTATGTAATTTAATTTCTAATTTTGGGGTGGGAGGGGCAGGGGTGGGGGGGGTAACAACACTGACTCGAGCGACCCAAGTGAACCGGATCACTTGAGTGAATCACTCGGACGAACCCGAGTCCATAAAAAAGAACCGCTGACGGCTGTGACGGGTTTGACACAATGACAGCAGCTATCGGAGGTCTGGCTGTGATTGAGAGACGCATTCCTGCTGGTTGGGACGACCAACCAATGAGTGACCTTCATTGTTGACTCGGAGCTGTTGCACATTAACCAAAAATCAATAGCGGCGGGAGCCGCGTATGTGAGCAGCCGCCCGCCTCTTTGTCTGATAGCGCCGGAGCTGCCATCGGCGCTGGCGAGGTGTTGTTGATCGAGCGTTTAAGAGATGGACAGACTTTAACCTGCCTATCAGGGGCTGGGGGGGGGTGGATGGATGGATGGGTGGGCGGGGCTTAGGTGACATGTTGACACTGGACTGTGGCACGTTTCGCCGCCGCCGCCTGGACTCAGCTGCGTGATGTCACACGAAGGGACCGGACACATTTATTTGGACTTGGGTTTAAGCTGAAACGATTCTACCAGGATGTGGTTCCACATAGTCTACAAAAACAAAAAAAGTAAAAATCTTCAATAATCGACATGTTTTGGAAAAAACGCACACATGAAGAACCCGATCAGTGATGCACCGATCAGCCAAAACATTACGACCGCTGCGTATACGAAAGAAAAAACAATGCACCAATATTTAGCTCACCCTCATGCACACACTCTCAAACACGTATGATCACAATCCAACATAAAACTCCTCCTGAAGGGAGAACTGACTGCAGGGCTGTTGTATTATACTCTATGGTGGACACGCGGTGGTCGTAATGTTATGGCCGATCAGTGTATTTGTTAATGGACTTAATGTGATGCGTTTGACATATCAGCTAAATGTCTCCACCACCTCATGAATACACAGCTCAGTGTGTGTGTGTGTGTGTGTGTGTGTGTGTGTGTGTGTGTGTGTGTGTGTTGAGACAGTTGTTTTCTGGCAGCCAAATATTTTACACCCCGTTGCACCTTTGGAAGAACATCAGCTTGTTTATAAACCTCCTGAGCTCCCGCCAGCTCACTGAAGACACATTTCCCGGAAGCGGGGAAGCGGAGATCGCCATGGTCACCACGCCCTCCATTTTGTGTCGCGTTTCCATTGACCGGCGACTGGCTGGTCTCCTTTTGTCGTCCTCATTGAGCCCAACGCTGCTCAGTTTGAAAAAAACAAACAAACAAAGGGCTAAAAGACTTTGCCCTTTCTGCTTTTGTTTCGCTCGTTTCCTGATGTTCCACGCTGGACGTCGCAGGGGGATCAAAACAGGAAACAGCAGAGAGCAGCTCTGCATCGGGTGCTTCTTCACCTCCGCCTTAACACCATCTAACGCCCCTTGAAAGCCTTGATTGTCCCATATCGAGAAGTTTAATGCAGGAACCGAAGGAACATTGCCCTCAAACCCCCCGTTAGCTCACATCTCCACCCTCCCTCAAGATGACCACCACTCTTCAACTACCAACCACGAGGTCTGGCACTCATCGCACACAGGCCGCACCCCTGGATGTATCTGACAAACGGCGGCTCCTCCTGGAGCCTGAGCTTCTAAACTGGATCAGCTCAAGGCTCCAAACTTCACCCAGAAACCAGTCAGCCAAACTCCCGCTTGGGTTTACAGCGGGGCAGAGATGTTCCCCCAGCCAGCATCTCCTCTCACGCCCGTGACCCGACTCCGCCGCCGCCGGTGAGAGTCTCCGGGTGCCGTCCACCACCGCTGCTCTCCCACTGCGCCGGCTTCACCGCCACCGCCGGCTCAGACCCCCTCGCGCTGAGGCCCCCGCAGAGACCGCGCACCTCCCTCCTATTAGAAGGGCCCATTTTGTCCTTCAGAAGATGATTAGCGATTACAGACATCTTGAGGGATGTGCATGTTTACTCTTAGCGCTCTTAAGAAGGAGCCACTTGAGCCGACCGCAAAAGGAGGTCTCCATTTAAACTCTGGGGAGGTGAAGGCAGGGAGGTGATTACCGGACCAGGTCTGAGTGTCATTGCCATTGTCAGAGTAATATTGGGACGGGCTGGTGGACCTATATATATATATATATATATATATATATATATATATATATGTGTGTGTGTGTGTGTATGTGTGTGGATGGGGGCTGAGGGGCCCACCATTAGGACCGGACACAAAGGTCCAGCATAATACCGCACGGAGACCAGAGATACACTCCAGTTAAAAGACTGCACCTGCTGGTCTCAGGGCACCTTCACCGAGCCGGAAGCTTCTAAATCCAGGAGCCAGTCAGCAAATTCATGATCTTTATATATATATATATATATATATATACATATATATATATATATATATATGGTCACCACAAGAATAGAATGGATGTGGATATGAGATTGAAATAAAGTCCCAGTGGTCATCAAAATTCAAGAGATGGAAACATTGGTCAGTCCAGCACAAGATCATTATCATTTTTCCTTTTTAGTTCTTTATCATTTTTTAATTCACTTAAATGTATTCTATTGTTTTTTTCATTTTCATAATATGAATGAAAAAAAAAAAAAAAAATTTAAATGGGTTAATTGTCATGAATGAAAACAAACAAACAAAAAAAGAAAAGCAGATTTTTTTAAGATAAAGGCTTTACAAAAAGAAAAGAAAATCCAATTGACACGCTAACGTGTTGTTATGATAACTTAAATATTCTAGAATTGTGGAAAATGTCTTTAACTCTCTATGTTTCACACATAAACCTCGATGGCCGATGTCCTTTGACTGTATTTACATGACTGATCTGCATCTGCCACTCAAAACTATAAAATAATAATTTTCAAAAAACTGAACTGGCCAAACATCTTGAAAGTAAAAAAAAGGTCAAAATTTAACGAAAATAAAAACGCATGCATGAACTCACGAGGAATAAATAACTCAATAATGGTTGTGACTCGCCACCTAAAAAGATGGTGGCGATTGCGGCGATTGCAGTGACGGTGGCAAACGTGGCGACGGCATCAACCGTGGCGATGGCGGCGACGGTGGCGACGGTGGCGATGGCGGCGACGGTGGCGATGGCGGCGACCGTGGCGATAGCGGCGGCGACCGTGGCGATAGCGGCGGTGGTGGCGAGTTAAAGTGACTCGAAGACTTTCAACTGACCTTTTAAATTTTTCTTACGTCCTTTTGTGGTATGTTGTTGCCTTTCATCTTGCTGCTTTTTTAAATGAGGTTAATTTAAGATATTTTATCTAATCTACTTTATTTATTAGGTATTTCTACTCTTTTAACTCTTAACTCTATTTTACTTCTCTTATTTCAGGCCCTTTGTCCTGTCTTATGCTCTCAACTCTTTAGTGTTTCCTCCTCCATGCTGGCAGCTGCAGGGGGCGCTGCGCTCGGATCCCTGTGGCCCGGCCCTTGGGGGAGGGGGGCTGCCCGTCGTGGGAGTCGGGGGGATCTGGGTGCCCCGGCGCCCCCTGTGGTCGTGGTCGGCAGCTCCTCCCAGTGCGGACGGCCCCAAAGATGGCACCTGCCTTGATCCTTGATGTGTGTGTGTGTGTGTGTGCGCCTGCGTGTGTGTGTGTGTGTGTGCGCCTGCGTGCGTGCGTGTGTGTGTGTGTGTGGGCGGGGCGGGGTGGGTTCTATCTGTGTTGTTTTCATTCTCCCTTTTGCAGCGTTCTCAGCGGTCGTAAAGCACTTTGTCTTGTGTGAAAAGTGCCGTGCAAATAAAGCCTGATTGATTGATTGATTGAAAGGGAAAGAGGCCTTGAACCACAGAGGCCTTCGCCACCGGCGACTCCATCAACACTCGTCCCTCCATTTATCCGCCCGCGTGTCCGTCCGTCCGTCCGTCTGTCCGTCCTTCCATCTGTCCACCCGTCACTTTGCAGTAATTGGAGAGCTTCCACCGGCGCGATCGCACTATTGATCTCGCGCCGGTCGGCCTTTTTACCGCCTTCACCTCCGACCCCGGTCCCTTGCGTAAATTGCCTATTAGCATTGTGGCGGCCGCTGCCGCGCGGTAACTCCCGAGTTACCGTCTCCATTCATGGCGCGGCGAGGGTAAAGTGCTCTGCCTGTCTTCATATTTCCCCCTTTATTCAGCCGCCGCCCCCTCAGCCACGTCTCTCTATTTCTGCCCCCTAATAGACTCCTCTAATGGCCAGCTTTGTTTCGGGTTCCTCGGAGCCGCGTCTGAAGCGCTGCTCTGAAGCGCAGGTTGTACAAATGGGGTCAAGGAACACCTCGGGAAGGCCCCACGGATGCCCCGACTTCCCCTCCCAGCGCTCGGCTGTGGAGCAAAGTGGTGTTTTTATTCAAAATACAACATCAGCCATGCCCCCCCAGTCCTCCACCCCCTCGTCTCGCTCTGTGCAGCTACACACAATCAAATGACGGTTTGTGGTTGGATTTTTTTTGGGGGGGGTCTAAAGATGCAACAAAAAAATGTGAATGTTTCGCAGAGTCATCTAATAATAGTGTTGACTGCTGCCGCTGTGACACGTCCGCCCAGTAAAACTGTCCACTTCTTTATTTGTCCCACCAAAAAACCATTTAGGGTCTTTTTTTTGGGGGGACCGATGACAAAAACTGGGTCCTGGCTTCAGCTGGTGCTGCGCTGTAATTGACTCCCGCGTCGTCATCATTGCTATTGAGCAGGCAGAATGCCAGTAAACTTTTAACACTTTATCTCCATCCAGTGTTGACCTGCCGGGAACCTGCAGGTCCACATCGTAAAAGTTCAAAGCCGCAGCCCCACATCGGCCGTCCGCCATGTGTTCCTGCCACCACGCTGCGCCACCGCGTCAATCATTAACCGCCGCCTCAGAAAAGGCTGATAACGGCCAATAAAGCCATTTCGAGTGTGTTCCCATCACCTGTTGGTTTACAGAAGCACACGGCTAATCTGCTGGCATCTATTGTGCCGGGTGGATGGTTGCAGAAACGGGGGCCGGGGGCTGGGCGTGGGCCCCCAGCCGCCTGACGCGCAGTCATCGCTGCGGTGCTTCCATACGCTCGGGAAGGGTTTGTGTCCGTTATTTACCGGGCAGGACAGTTTCCTCTGAAGTTCGGGATCTCAAGTGGCCAATAACCTGCATCCATAAACCACATTCAGGTTTTTAGTCCACCGCGATTATGCCCACCTGGATTTGGGGAAGATGTGTTTTAAATAATGAACAGGCATACGTATTTCTGCTTGATTAAGCTGTTCAGCCAACATAAATCGCAGTGTGGACCAGCAGCACCGACCAGAACCATGGGCCACAACCATGGACCAGCACCATAAACCAACACGATGGAACACTACCAGGGACCAGCACAATGGAACAGCACCATGGACTAGCGCAATGGAAGACCACCATGGACCAGCACCATGTACCAGAACCATGGAACAGCACCATGGAACACCATCATGGACCAGCACCATAAAACAGCACCACTGACCAACACGATGGACCAGCACCATAGAACAGCACCATGAACCAGCATGATGGACCAGCATGATGGTAAAGAACCATTGAACAGCACCATGGACTAGCGCCATGGAAGACCACCAAGGACCAGCACCGTGGACCAGAATCATGGAACAGCACCATGGAACACCATCATGGACCAGCACCATAAAACAGCACCATGGACCTCCTTGCTAATTGTGCATATAATGTGTATTGATTAGCCCTCCACCTCCTCACCTGTTTCTCCGGGGGAACACACAGCGTCAGAGTTTAACGAGGGTTTAACGAGAGTCCTGACTCACCGTGCCCAGTGAACTAGTTGGGAGTGAGACTGGGCTGGACATCCCGTCCTTGAACCGTGCTCGCCCACCGTCCCCGAGCGTCAGGGGCTCTCAGCTTCACCCGATCTTGACACGGGTCGCTGCACACGCCGGCGCTCCGACACTCAGCCCTCATCCTGGTGCAAAAAGGGGTTCTCGGAGAGAAAGGAACATCTTGTTTGTGTGTTCACGGGCCCATTGTCCCCGGTCACTCGGTTGTTTGGTGATCCACTTGAACCCGGAGGGCCCCCCTCTCCATTCTGACAGGGTCTTGACCAGGCTCTGACCTCCAAACCACAGAGTTCAAAGTTCTAGAGTGTGCTAGCATCCCGCTCCTCCGAGTAGTCACACCTATTAGAACGAGCCTGTGGTGGGAGCACTCGGTCCGAACGCCAGAAGAGGAGGCAGCGCGGTTCCTCCCCGGCTAATCAGCTAATGAGCTTTAGATGGACTGAAAATCAGCCCCCGTCACCCTGGACGTGTTCATTCCCAGCGAGCCGCCGCTCGGCAGCTCACATGGGGGTCGCGCCACGACCGCCACAGCCCCCGACCCAAAGAGGTGACGGCGGGAACACAGGAACCGGCGGCGCGGCGAGTCGTCACCGTGAAAACAGCAACACGACACACAGCCACGTTCGGACAGTCGGCGCTCGGCGACTCTGGAGGAACCGGCAGACCGGAATTAAATGAATTCCAGATCTAAAACTGGTTAAGTTCTAAAACAAACAGGTTAAGTTCTGGCTAGAAGACAAACAAACTCGGTTCATTTTATGGACTCGGGTTCACCTGAGTGATTCACTAAAGTGATCCGGCTCACTTGAGTCACTTGAGTGTTTGCAAATAACAAAATAGAACCAAAATAAAATGCAAAATATGCAAAAGTTATATAAGCTGAGTTTGTAAGAATAAAATACAAATATTAAAAAAAGCATGAAATGCAACAAAATATGCAAATTAGAAATATTTTAAATATCTATATAAACAAAAAACAATCTAATGGTAATAAAACACAAAATGTGCAAAAAAGTATATAACTATATACATAAATATGAACATGCATGCAAAAAACTTATCACCATCATAACATCATGTGTATAAACTATATCATCCACATAACAGTCACCAGTGTGTTTAACCGCTTGCTTATTACCATATTTAACTTATTACTTGGATTCACTGACTGGAGTGAATCAGTGAACCGGATCATCTGAGTCCGTCGTGGTTCCGGTGAGTCGCTAACTGGCCTTGTGTACTCAGCATTAGCATTAGCCAGCCAGAGGGCTCTATATGGATCCGGGTTCATGGAGACCTCGGACTCGTGGTTCCTGATTTAGTGCCGTGATTCCAATTATTAACCCGGGCGATTCAGGAACCGTTTTCAGCCTGGTTGGATAAAGCAACAAATCTCGATAGACGCCAATAATGCTAAATTTAACTGAAGAATTCAAAAACACATCGCAGCTTTGCTGTTGGCGCGAAAAAACACCCCAACCAGAACCCGCTCAGGAGTGCAATTAGAGCCTGGGCCCGGACGCAGGGCCGCGCCAGAGGTTTGCTCTCAAGACTTTGGCAAACACCGCCGGTGTGAACGAGCCATCAATCACTGACAGATACGCGCCGTGCTCGCCGCGCCGGCCCTTCTCCCTCTGCGCCGGAGCTCTCCAGGCGCTGGGCGGCTTACATAAGCGGGCCGGATGGCGGTCAAACATTTGAGCTAGATAAAGAGGCCCTCCAGAGCTGTTAATCCACCTGTACGCTGTTTGCCTTCTCTCGGCGGGCTCCCACAGCCTTGTGCGACAATGGCCAAATAAAAGTCTCCTCAAACACGGCGACCCGAGCGTGTGTTTGTGCTCCAGTTTAGATGCACACACACACACACACACACACACACACACACACACACACGCATACACATACACACACACACACACGCACACGCAAGGACGACTGCAGCGCCAACACATCTCTCGCAGAACCTTTTTTTTTTTTGCACTTTTTTAACGCCGCGAGGGCATCCAGCCGCCGGTCACTTTATTAGGTACGCCTGTCCAGCTGCTCATCAAGTCAAACGTCTCGTCAGCCAATCGCACGGCAGCAGCTCGGCGCGTCCAGGCGTGTGGTCAAGAGGATCCGCTGAAGTTCAGACCAGCATCAGGATGGAGGAGAAAAGGTGGTTTAAGCGTCTCTGAAGGTGTCCTGGTTGCTGGTCTGAGTGTCCCAGCAGCTGCTGATCTACTGGGGTTCTCACTCACAACCATCTCTAGGGTTTACAGAGGATGGTCCCACAAAGAGGAGACACCCAGTGATGCTCAGCTCTCTGAGGAGAAGATGAACTGTTGGTGCCAGAGGTCAGAGGAGAACGGCCAGACTGGT
>CAAKHG010050566.1:0-11386 GCA_901007715.1 Dactylopterus volitans
AATTTTGACCGCAGTTGCGCTGTATAACCACTAGAGGGCTCTCCATTCATAGACCTCATTCCCATTAATTCAAAGCCGTTCAAGTAGTTAACAGACGAACGTTTATTGATCGCAGTGCTAAGAGTGCACGTATCGTTCTCCTGAGTAAGTAGAGCTTTGACACCCTCGAGCTAACTGTCGCTCTGCAGGGAACTTCCTAGCCCATTAGCTTTAAAAATACGTTGTCTTCAACAGTTGACACGGGCTGCATGTCGAGGGCCCCCATTTCAGCTGTTAAGTTGTTGCTAGCTTCACTCGGTGCCTTGTCGCGTTTGTTGGCTGCGTAGTTTTTTTATGCTAGGCTGTGAAGCGCTAGCAGCGTTGTCAGCAGCAGTCTCTGCCTGCAGCTTGTTCGGGCGTCTCCATCGCAGGTGCTTTATCCTGCGCTGCTGAAATGAGCCAACTTGGTCTGACAAAGTGTAAAACTGAACTGTAGCTCCATTTTTAGCAAAACATTAACCTGCCCCACATTGCTCCGCTTCTTACTGACCGCCTTCACCTCCACTGTCAAGTTAAAGTCACGTGATACGCGATACGTTGTTTGTGCAGCGTAACGAGCCCCGTGTATCTATCACGTATGAGGATAACTGCACCCCTGAGAACATTTATTGTTAAGTTAATATTATCATCTTTAGCTTCCAGGCAGCATTTACACCCCTTAATACTTTACTGTTGGTGAGAAATGAACCAGGAGGAGGAGAAAAGAACCAGGTGGCTTGTACACAGTTATTGATTTTTCTAAACGGTTATGATTTGCTATCCGTGTACACGTGTAGATATTGACACTCCTGGCGGGAAGCACCTAGAAGATCCCACACGGCTTCTTTTAAATCAGCCGCGTGGGAACATTTCGGGTTCTCCGTGGACTATGACAGTTTTGTGGTAAATCATAACATAAGAGGAGCTTTTTAGTTTTGCAGCTGATGGTGATCTATCGCCTTTTAAAGACCTGACCAGCCACCTCAGGCCTAAACCACAGTAGGTGGAACAAACCTAACCTTTCAATTACCGCCTGAAATTAAGTGAAAAGAACCGTGACCCTAAAACCGAGGTACCTACCGAACCATGGCTGGTTACTTTAACATCATCATTTGGCATGAGAGGCAGGGCTGCACTCATAAAGTATTTCTGATCATGATTCACTCAGTGATTTCACAAGAAGGAGCAGCACCAGGGTGAGTCACCCTGTGTAGATACCAGGCCACTAAATTCCATCTTGTGTACGTAGCAACATGAGTAAGCGATGGGAGCGGGGTCCAAGGAGCAGATGTCTTTGGTGGAAGACCCGGAAGCTTTAGTTTATCAGAACAGGAAGCCTCAGTTGGACGGCTAAGGGGCTGCGTCAGAAGGCAGAGATGCTCAGGAGGATGTCCCCAGGGTCAGTAACAAAGGAGGCGGACAGGACCAGCGCCCAGAACACGGAGGTCAAGGCAAAACTTAGTCAGCTGGGACCCGACGGGTGCGCCAGTGGAGCCAGGGAAACAGGAAACCAGAGAAACTGCAGTATGGGAACTGCAGACGAAGACAACAACTGAACAGGAAACCAGAAATGTAGGTCCAGGTGCCAAAAATTGCATCTGATATGACACACGTAAAAATGTCAAATATGGCAGGGAGCAGGAGACAGACGGGACTGGTATGAAGCATACAAGTATTAAGACCTAGACTGGGGGGGCCCAATTGATGAGGAAACGGCAACAAAGTGAAGGCATGATAGTTCTGCAGGTAGTCTTTGTCCAAGGAGCGTCCTTGAAGCATCCAAAGGAGTTATGGACTTCCAATAAATTAGAGAAAAAACATGTTTGTTCCTCGTCAGGCCTTGAAAGAATGTTCATTTCACATTGCAAAACTCTGCTGATGTCGTAGTACTGAACGAGGTGAGAAGCCGAACTCCAGCACGTAGAGGCTGGGTGAAGGTGGTCTGGACTCTGTGGAGGAGAGTCATGGTGTCAGAGACGCTGTAGAAGCACAGGACGCCGGCGCCGTGGTCCAGGTACACTCCCACTCTGGAGGACGGAGGACCTGAGACGGCTGATGAGATGTCGTTGAACTTAAATTCAGAACTTTGGTTATCGCAACGTAAAACCCAAGAATCATCACCAGATCCAAATCCACTTGTATTATCTGCTCTGCAGATGTTCTCGTAAGCGACCGCGACATAAACTCCTCGTCCTCTCCACTCCACCTCCCAGTAACAACATCCAGTCAGACTCTCTCTGCTCAGAACCTGCCAGTAATGAATGAATCTGTCTGGGTGAGGAGAATAAGACTGTTTCTTTTCCATTAATGTCACTTTTTTGTTCCCCTCAGATAACGACAGCCATTCGTTAGCTGTGTTTGGGTCCAGCGTGATTTCACGAGCATGTTTCAGGCATCCAGCTCTGGTTCTGGGTTCTGGCTGTGACAGTAAAACATCAGCTTGAGTCAGTGTCATCAGTGAGATGTTTGTCCATCCTTCTCTCAGAATGTGCTGTAGTTTATCTCTGGTCTTTGACACAGCTGCTGTCACCTCCTCAAAGTATCTCAGATGATTGATATTGATGCTGGATGAGTCTGGAGATCTACTGAGTTGTGACAATGAGGAGTAGTTCTGTAGAAAGCGGTTGTGATCTTCAGTGTCTGACAGCTGCTTCAACTCAGCATCTTTCTTCTTCAGCTCAGTCATCTCCTGCTCCAGCGTCTCCTGAAGCTCTTTGACTGGACTCGCTTGACGTTTCTGCTGAGATCTGATCTGCTGCTTCAGGTCAGAACTTCTTCGCTGAATGAAACTGATGAGCTCATTGAAGATCTTCTCACTATCCTTCACTGCTTTATCAGCAGAGACGTCGATGGCCTTCAGCTCCTGTCGAAGCACCTTCACGTCTTTCTCTCTGTCCTGGATACTCTTCTGGATTGCTTGCCGACGCTCCTCCAGCTCTTTCTGCTTCTCATTTCTCTCTGCTGCAGCTGAAACTGTCTCATGGCCTTTGTGTTCATCCACAGAGCAGAGATAGCAGATACACTGCTGATCGGTACGGCAGAACATCTTTATCACCTCATTGTGGCGAGAGCAGATGTTCTCCTGGAGCTTCTTTGAGGGGTCGACCAGCTTGTGTCTCTTCAATGGAACTACGTCATGATGAGGCTGGAGGTGATCCTCACAGTAAGAAGCCAGACAAACCAGACAGGACTTGAGGGCTTTCAGTTTTCTCCCAGTGCAGAAATCACAGGCCACATCTTCAGGTCCAGCGTAGCAGCAATCAGCCGGAGCAGCCTGGAGTCCAGTCTTCTTCAGCTCCTCCACTAGAGCTGCTAACATGGTGCTTTTCACCAGGACAGGCCTCGGGACGAAGGTCTGCCTGCACTGAGGGCAGCTGTGGATTTTCTTCTTGTCCTCATCATCCCAGAGATCTTTAATGCAGTTCATGCAGTAGCTGTGTCCACAGGGAAGAGTGACTGGGTCCTTCAGCAGGTCCAGACAGATGGAACAAGAGAAGATTTCTCTGTCCAGCTGAACTCCTTTCTCCGCCATTTCGCCGCTCAGTCTGCGTGCGTTTCGCTTCCTTAGAAGTGAAACAAGTTTGAGCTGATCTCAACAACATGCGCTCTGCCGGCGAACGTGGCCCGACTGCTCTCACTCGCCTGGCTGCACCCATTTTTCAAACTGTAGATCTAAAGAGGAGGGAACTGGGAAACGTTTGCGCAGAGAGGAGGTCGCTGTGCTTGAGGGCAGCGGGAGGAGGGAGGAGTTACTAGAGGACGGAAACTTCCAAGAGAAAAGGTTCCAGCAGCGGCAGACAGTGAAGCTGGTTTGTTGTGCTGGATTCAAGTTTAATTGATTGTTACTCTGCTTCTGAATTGCTACATGTTGCCCTCATTGAGTAGGGGGTGTGGTTTAGGCGTCAGGAGTGCGGCAGGTCAGGATTTTTAATACCAACGCCCACCCAACTCGACGATAGCCAATCTGTCCTGTCCGACCCGCAGAAATATGTGTGAGGCCCCAACCGCAAACGTCCAACTTGAGTGTATCTCATTAATTATAGGGGGAACTGCATAACCTTTGAGTTATTTATAGCTCAAGCTTTGCCACTTCTCGAGTTTTAGCTTCCTCAAACCCACCCAGCCAACCATGGGTCGACCCCCCGCGCGCTGACGGTTATGGGTCAGTCGCAGCCGAGTATTTCGAGGTAACACCCATTTGCGCAGCGCTAAACAACAGTGTCACACAAATGTTTTCCATTCAGAAATAAACTACCCGGTACCTGCTATGTAGGCTTTTTTAGTACCTAGTCTCTTGGGGTTCCAAAGAAATGGCCGACCAAACACCGCAGACCAATGCGGACCACTGATTGGCCGGGGAGAATCATCACGGCGTCATTGCACCATCGGGTATGCGGCATTCATGGGATTCCCCGAACAGCTCGAGGAGTCCTCAAAGGAGGAGTCCAGAGCACTAAGACAAGGAGGTCAGAGCAGGTGTGGGAGGATTCCAAAGGCCAGGGAGCAAGGCGGTGTCGCACTGGTGGAGCTAGGGAAACAGGAGGAGCCCTGCAGTACTGACCGACAAATAGAGGATGGCTGTGCTGGTGTGAGCAGGTACAGCTGAAGACAAAGGAGCGGTCTGGTTGTTAACATCTATGGTTGACGACATAGGAAGGCTGGCAGGAGCCAAGAGGTGGTCCAGGGCACCAGAGCTTCCGTGGCACTGGGCAGCTCGGACTCTGAGGTGCTGGGCAGGGATTGGGACAAGCGGGAGCCAACCTTACTTGCTCGCCGGCACCACCCCACGGAAGACGACCATAAAATGGCGAAACGAGCCCCCTCAAAACCAGGCTGTTTGACCACTGTGGACTTGCAGAGGGTTCTGGGGATGCAGGTTCTTGCCTGGTGGGTCATTGCCTAGCGGGCTACGGACAAACGGGTAACGGGACAAGCGGGTAGCGGGACAGGCAGGGTGCGAACTCACAGGCCCAAGCCGAACTGACTGGGACCCAAGGTTGGACCGACCACTGGAAAGCAGGCTGATGTGTCCTATGTACTGTAGGAACGGCTTAAATTTTCACAACAAGGCAATAATTTCTCCGATAAAACAGTCAAGTCATGAGCATTTAAGAAAAACATTAATGCTAATTGTCCTTTTTGTGGGGGGCAACAGCCTAGAACCATTTGTTTATGTCTATATTTTAAACAAGTCTGCAGCTTGTTAATATTTTCCCTACTATTGCTTTACTTGGGCCTTCGATTATTTTATGTTTTTGTCCTTGTTAGTATCCATTTATTTCATTCTCCTATTATTTTTCTTTCATCTATGAGAACCCTGGTGTAGATAGACTCATATACAACATGTGTAAAACATTTTCTGAGCTGCACAAAAACATCAACTTCCGAATTTTAGGCCTGAGATGGGTTAGGGTTAGTACGTGTGCCTTTGTCAACACGAACCTTGAAATGTATTAAACCAGAATTTGTCCAGATATTGCTTGAATTACCTGTTTCATCGTGGAGAGGGGAAATAGAATATATGTCTTCTTTTCTCAGTTGAAAATTCAGGAATCAGGAGATGCCACGAGTACCTATGGAGGCTGCAAGATGGCGGCTGGGCGCTACCAGAGGGCCGTGCAGCAGTTTACCGGAGCCCTGCAGGGAGCAGGGCTGGGGACGTGGATCAGGAAGCCTCCGGAACTGAGTCGTTTCACTGTCGACGCGTGAGAGCTTAAAGCGGCGGGTTTCTGTGTGAGACTGTGAGCGCGACTTCATTCGATTGGGATGGCGTTTAACCGCCGCGCCAGTTCAGGACATGCGACCTGTCTTCCCAACGCATTTTAAGCTTTTGTTTTTATGTGTCATTTAAAGCCGTTTTTTTTTCCAGGACATCCAGAGTAAAAACATTGAATAAACCAGCAAAGTAACACTCATAAGATTAGCATGACATGAGCTATTATTAACATCAGTCTACCACCAACCGCCATTCATTTTTTTTAGGTCCGGAGTCGCCATCACCAGCTTTGAATGCTAACTTTTAAGTTTTGCACATTGAATCTTGAAAATTCTTTTTTTTTCACAATTAAGAAAATCGCTGATAAGGTTAAGCAGACTTTAATGTGAACAAGCAGGCTTTCGCCGCAAGTTGACCGCGTTCAGTGATCGGCACCGGATGAAAACAATAACCGCTGTTAGCATTTTCATGATGTGATAAAAATGGATTTGCCCACTCACCAGCTAATTTACGAGATGAAGTATATGATGGTATGTGAAAACATATATTTATTTACTTCTATTCTGACACAGCAGCAAAAACCAGAGGTTAGCATTCGGGGTTAGCATGTGGGTAGGCATCGGCTGCAATGAGAAGCTATGAGAATTGCGCATTAAGGCCCAAGTGCAAGTTCCGGCTTTACAGCGTGAACAGGACTTGTCCGGCAAGACATGGTAGCTGCAGCTAAAGTAATTCTTTGTCAAGCGAAGCCACGCAAGACAAATACAGTGGAAAGCTAATATGTTAGCTTAACTAGCTGCTCTCTGAATGCCTGCATGCTTTGCCAGCGTAAATCGCAATGTAGCTAGTGGGCTAAGCTAGCTTAGCGGAGTTGTCGAGGCTGAAGATGTGCGTTTCCGTGTTCAACTGGTGTTTAAGTCTAGCTTGTGAATGAAGCTAACTCGCCGAGGAACAGTCTCCTAGCCAGAGGTGGCATAAGTGTGAGTTTTGGCGCTGTAACTCACCGCAACTTTCATTTCACGTAACCACCTGCGCTGCTACGCTAGGTCTCAGCGAATCGGGGGGGAAAATCGCCGTCAGCTTCGGAATAACACTGGATTTAGATGTAATAAAACAGAGTCACACGCTGTACTGTGCTACTGCACCAAGTCAGAATCATGAATTCCACATTCATGATGAGGGCGGGCGTGTTCTGTTGCCCTCATTAGGACCCAAAATGAGAACGATTTTACCTTTTAATAACAGCCGTAGCGTTTGTTTCTGTTTTCCTCACACTGACATTTTTCCCCCTCTTAGTTTCTATTTTTTGTCTCTGTTTTCGTGTGCTCCTGCAGGACTTGCCTTGCTGCTGGTTCATGTGGTTTGACGTTTCACGTATCTGAGAATGTTCCTCAGCACCGTCTTTAAGCTTTACCTTAAATGTCCACGTGTTTTTTGTTTATTTTTTTAGAAGCTTGCGCCAGATTCAGGTCCAGCGTGTCCCGGTTCTGCTCTGGTTTGGGTCCCAGCTTTCGAACAGGGTCGGTTCAGGTTCTTTCGTTTGATTTTTTGGGTTGGACACTAATTTTTTTGTGCCCGTGTAGAACATATTTATAGTGAAATTTGTCATGTTAGCACTCTGAAGAGACTCCACCAAACCCAAATCTTTTGCAATATAAGCACTTCACGTAGTTATTATCCAGACAAGTGTTTGTTCGCGGTAATTTTTCCGACAAGTTTAATTTTTAAGTTAAAAAAGGGGTGTGGCTTCGTGACTGACAGCTGCTCTGGGTCTCAGCGGCATTTATGAACTCCTGTTTAGGAGTCGCACGTAAGAAAGTCCAGAGGTCACGTCAGGCTAGCTTCCGAAAAACTGTTTATTGTCTGTTTCAAACCATTAACCCATCACTCAAGACTGAGTAGGGCGGGACCTCGATGCCAGAACTCCACTGGCGGACTACGGCTCCGAATGACATCACCAGCGCAAGATGGCAGCGTTCGGGATATATTAGCGTCATTTCTGTGCATTGGCAAGAGATCCAGAGTGTACACAGCCTACGGAAAGGACATTTTGATGCGGGTCGGGTCCACGTTTGTACACTGAATGAAGGTTGGAGTCCCTCATTTACTTTATCATCGGCGAAGGTTCTAGTCAGATTGGACCATGGAGGTAAATCTGGTAAATGTTTCTGACACCACTGCTGTAGCCCACTAAATATACCCAACTGTAGCCACTGATCAGGGGACGTTCCTCCTCTCTTTCTCCTCCTTTTTTGCTTTGTTTTGTTATTAAAGTTCTGAAAGACAAAAACGCTGGCTCTTGGAAGTATTTATTCCGAGGCAACACACCACATTCATCGAGTAGGTGTTTCTCATCATGATCAGAGACGTCCATAATGGCCGACATCCTCCACAGCGCCCCCTCCTCAGGTCTCCTTCCTCTTCATTCCGATCTGGTTTTCATATCCGCCATCCACCCGTCATCTGTTCTCTCTTTTTTTTCTATGAATGGAGTCATCTTGTAATCCACTCATTTGTCCATGTCTTTTCTTGATCAGCAGTTTGATATCATGCCAGAACTAAGGTGGTCAGGACTAACGCTAGCACCCTCTGACGCATTGCTACTAGCTTAGGAACACGGTCACAGACGTAGTAGCAAAATCTGCTTATTTTCTTTTTAATATATATAGCAGATATCTTGGTTATGGCGAGATTGCAGGTCAGTTTGGTGTTTATTTGTGTGGCATTTATTCAGTTTGGGGAATCCCACGTCCTCCCGTAGCATTAGCTCAAATTAGCTATAGCTATTGCTATAGCTCTAACTAGGCGATCTACTTTCTGGAGTAGTAAACAAGGGTTTCATGATGTATGATTCTACTAACATGACAGACTGGTTTCCAGTTATTAGTCAGACACACATGTAGCAGATCGCGACAGCTAACGTTATTTAAACAAACGCTACAACTGAGTATAGACCTTCAAAAACATTGTGGAACCGTGTGTCCAGGGAGAAAAATGAAAAAAAAATATTCACATTGTATTACAAACTTCATTCTTTACTTATTCTTCATTCGACTGGAATGATACTTTTCTCTTATCTAAACCTTTTTCTTATTTAAAGTTTAATATGGATTTCTTCTTTCATCCATTTACCAGCAATATTGACAATATTAAAAGCAAATTTTGTATCAGCATAAAAATATTGTAATTTGAGTCTTTTCTCATAACTATATAAATATAGGATGACGGTTTATGGAGGGAAGCATAGCTTTGTTGTTGTGCAGTGTCTCTGTCGGGACGCCAGGGGGCGACGTGTAGAAAACTCACGCCTCCTCAGCGTCTATTTCCGGTTTAGGCGGAAGTCTGGTCCTTCCTTTCCTGTGCCGTCGGCGGTCAACAACGTGCACCGACAACATGGCACTTTACAATTTCAAGAAGATTATGGTGGTTCCCACCGCCAAAGTAAGTTGTCACTTTTACTCTTTTGCGCTTAGACTGTTTAAACTGCCGCCGTGTCGCGCGCCGGCTCGTCGGTTAGCGGCGCGGCGGTAGACGGGACACATGGTGGCGACGGGGAGGAAAACACGTGCCGCGCGGCTCAGGCTTCACTTCACTTCTGACGGGATTTACTGAATAAGTAAAAAACAAAAAAAAAAAAAAACGACAGCAAACTGTGCGCCGGCCGGTCCGGTCCGATAGAGGAACCGGGACCCGAAAGCGGGTCCCGCTAAGTTAAAACGCGCCGGCGTGGTTGGCGTAAGTGCGTTCGGGAATGTGGACATTTAAAGGGCTGCTCCTCCTGGACGTCAGCGGCAGATTCGACACTCGATCGGCAGATTCGACACTCGTGTCTCCACGCGTGTCTCCCGCCCGTTAACCGCCTGTCCGTGGAAACACTCTGATGTAAAAATAGTCTGACAAGGTTTTTTTTGTGTGTGTGATGTGTATCGCGTAAGAGTGACGTCATACACGATCACAACACGTGAGGCGAACTGGCGAGGAAGGTGGCAGGTTTGATGCTTGTGGCGTTTAGAGTTTGACTGGATGGACGCGAGTTGGGGAAATAAATTTAGAATAATCCCATTTTTGGATAATTCTTTATGATCTTATTTAAATGGCGGGATTAGATCCGGCCATGTAATGCCAGTTTGTCACCAAATGTTACGTCCAAAGTAATACCTAATGAGCCATAACATTACGACCCCCGCGTGTCCACCATAGAGTATAATACAACAGCCCTGCAATCAGTTCTCCCTTCAGGAGGAGTTTTATGTTGGATTGTGATTGAATGTGTGTGTGAGAGGTGTTGACATGTTTGAACGATTGTTATTGGGACTGTAGTTTGTGACGCTGTTGGACTGTACTGGGTTACACTGGGAGGGGTCCCTAATATTTTGGTCATCCCAATCATGCATTAAGGTGACAAAATATTAGGGACACCTCTCAGTATAGCTCTCAGCTGTTGCGTTATATTTGTATGTACACATTCAACGTAAACTCCTCCTGACGGGAGAATTTCTTGCGGGGCTGCGGCTTTGTGCTCTGATTGGCAGTCGGTGTATCAAGACGGTTTATTCTGACCCAAAAAGTGGATCCACCTATGCTAGAAAATGAACACATGTTCACAGTAAATCTGGTAAAATGTACTGACAGATTGACTTGTTTATATGCTGTGTATTGATAACGTGTATTGATAATAGTGGTGTCAATATCTTCATGTGTACACGAATAGCAAATCATGAATGTTTAGAAAAAAATCAATCATCGCGTACACGACACCTGGTTCTTTTCTCCTCCTCCTCGTTCATTTCTTTCCAAGAATAAAGTATTAAGGGGTGTAAATGCTGCCTGAAAGCTAAACTTAACAATAAATGTTCTCAGGGGTGCAGTTCTCCTCATACGTGATAGATACACGGGGGACGTTACGCTGCACAAACAACGTATCGCGTATCACGTGACTTTAACTTGACAGTGGAGGTGAAGGCGGTCAGTAAGAAGCGGAGCAACGTGGGGCAGTTTTGTTTCTTTTTTGCTAAAAATGGAGCTACAGTTCAGTTTTACACTTTGTCAGACCAAGCTGGCTCATTTCAGCAGCGCAGGATAAAGCACCTGCGATGGAGACGCCCGAACAAGCTGCAGGCAGAGACTGCTGCTGACAACGCTGCTAGCGCTTCACAACCTAGCATAAAAAACTACGCAGCCAACAAACGTGACAAGGCGCCGAGTGAAGCTAGCAACAACTTAATAACTGAAATGGGGGCCCTCCACATGCAGCCCGCGTCAACTGTTGAAGATGGTGTGTTTTTAAAGCTAATGAAACATCTGGAGCCAGGCTAGGAAGTTCCCTGCAGAGCGACAGTTAGCTCGAGGGTGTCAAAGCTCTACCAAGACTCACTTACTCAGGAGAACGATACGTGCACTCTTAGCGCTGCGATCGATAAACGCTCGTCTGTTAACTACTTGAACGGCTTTGAATGAATGGGAATGAGGTCTATGGATGGAGAGACGGAGCCCTCTTTTGGTTACACAGCGCAACTGCGGTCAGAATTCATAAACAACGTGTGCACGCTATTTTACAGCCCCGTCCACACGTGTAGAAATTTTTGTCAACGTCGACACCCCTAACTGATAACGTGAGGAAAACATCAGCATTTTTGTTCTCATTCTCCCTCC
>CAAKHG010050567.1:0-12375 GCA_901007715.1 Dactylopterus volitans
GGGGGGGGGGGGGGCCCCCCCCCCCCCCCCCCCCCCCCCCCCCCCCCCCCCCCCCCCCCCCCCCCCCCCCCCCCCCACCACCGCCGTTAACGCCGCCACAAAGTCAATGTCAGCAGTCTTCAACATTCTACTCATTAGACTTCACACTCAAGTTTAACCCCAAACTATTTCAAAATCAGACTTAACTCTTAAAATCAATCAACTCAAAATAAAACTTTGACAATTTAAAGCCAAAAACGTGAAACATTTTCTATTTGATCCAACTGCCAATCAAGCGCTCCAGCGTGAAGCGGCGTGACTCCTGATCAACGACCAATCACACCGCTGGACCTGAGGGTTTCCTGGGGGGGCGCCATCTTGGTTTGTTTGTTTGTATACACGCTTTGGCGCCTCGTCATATGTGAAAGCACAAGGGCGGCGGCATGCTGGTAATCCGGTCGAGTGGTGTCCCAGATTGCTGGCGAATCTGGTGGATCACACCAGTTCCCTCAAACCGTGGCTCACGACTCAAACTGGGTCGCCGCTTTGTCTGAACGAGCTACGGTGGCTGAGAGAGGACAACCGTCCTCCAGGACAACGGTTCAGAGAGGACAAACGTCACGAGGGAACGAAGGGAGAAAAAAGGAAGTTTAGACAGTTGCAAACTTCCAGAATGAGTTTGAATCTTCATGTGTGATGTCAATTAACCCACAAAATAATCACAAAACAACAGGTTCAGTTCGTCAGATAAGAGCTGGCTGGTCCACCACGTCTGCAGGACGTCACCACGTCTGCAGGACGTCACCACGTCTGCAGGACGTCACCACGTCTGCAGGACGTCGCCACGTCGGCGCGAGCGCCACGTCGGCCTCAGTAACATATAAACTAGGAGGACCTGCACCAGCATCCATACAAAAAAATACTTTTTCACCTTGCTGAAATGAGGTGAGATGCTGCACTGAATAATTCTCATATCTTCCAGGAGCGCCGCCCCCCCGCCTGATAAGACCTGGGTCGGGGGCACAGCAGCAGGCTGATAATCTGAAGACGGCCGCAGTCATATGGCTGCAGGGATTAATTAAAGTGATGCGTCCCAGCGGCGGGCTGCTGATCAAATCTGCACAAAGACGCTTCTTAGCAGATTAATAGCTGCAACATTAAGCCATTAAAATCTTATCAGGGAGTAATCATCTATCAGGGAGTCGATCTAGGAATCCATTCATTCATTCATGACCCCGCTAAGTCCTGATTAGCATTAGCGCCGCTCAGGGTGACAGTCTGTTAGCTCATAGTTAAAGGAGCACGAAAACAAGGATGAAGAGCGCTCTGAGGATCCTCGTCATCATCATCACCATCATCACCATCACCATCACCATCATCACCATCATCATCATCACCATCATCACCATCACCATCATCACCATCATCATCACCATCATCACATCATCATCACCATCATCACCATCACCATCATCACCATCACCATCATCACCATCATCACCATCATCACCATCACCATCATCACCATCACCATCATCATCATCATCGTCATCAGTGCTGCTGTGCTCAATTACACGTGTGTGTGGAGGTCAGAGAGGGATGAAGATGATGCAGCTGCATCCAGTCAGTGAATCAACAGAAGATGAAATGATGATGAGCTGAGAGCTGCTTAACCAAGAAAAGACAAATGAATAAAATCTAACCAAAAGCTCCAGAGATGCTCCAGAGATGATGACCTGACCATGAAATGGCGGGTTCCTGCTGACGATCGTCAGCAGGTCGTCAGCAGTTTGCTCATAAATAAAACTGGAATAACGACGTTTTCTCACACACACTCAGACATGAAGACGAGTTGTTCCACGTCACTAGATGTCAAGGGCACATGGCCTGTGTGTGTGTGTGTGTGTGTGTGTGTGTGTGTGTGTGTGTGTGTGTGTGTGTGTGTGTGTGTGTGTGTGTGTGAGAGAGACTTCTTCTCTGGTGGAAATATCTCCCTGTACATCTGTGCGCTTCCCTTCCGCTGGCTTCTTAACCTGCAGTTCAACTGTAGCCGTCTTTGTTCGCCGTGAAAACCCGACGTGAAACACAATTGAGTTGTTGGCGGCGGCGCGGCAGATCGGCGGTAACTGGAGCTGCGCCGCTGCTTTAAACTCTATCTTGGGCAAGGTGGCTTTTGTAAACCGTCAGACAATGGCGAGCTCTGTTGAAGGCACAGAGGTTGATTTCCAGCTTTTAAGTGAGGACACCGGATAGCTGCCTTTTCACTCTGTTTAGTTTGAGGACAAACTTTCTTTCTGGAGGATGAAACCTGACACCGGGTCAGCCGGCACACAAAAATATTTCAATTTCTCACGTTAATATTCCGGCGGCCGATCGGGACCTCGTGTTCGCGCCGTGCGACCCTGTAACTGGATCGCCGCCGCCGCCGCCGGCGCGGCTCAGATGTGGCTGTGGCGAGATTAACGCGCCGCTTTAATAGACCACTTGAGGACGTCTGTCTGGAATAATTCCATCTCTCATTCTGCCTCTGCTATAAAATTCCTCCTGTGCCTTAAACTTAACTCTCCAAACCAGAGACGTCAGAGTGGGACCGTCCTCGGACCGCAGGAGCAGGTCTGAAAACGCACTTATCTTAAATCTTCTTGTAACTTGGCGGCGCAGGGAGGAAGATGATGAAGATGTGGCGCTTAAATCAAGAGCTTAGAGAAGCTTTGAGGTTCAAACCAAAACCATAACTGATGTGTCCATTAACGTCGACAGCGGCTTCAAAGCGCCGCCGGCTTTCCATCAGCGCCTCCCTCCTCCTCTAAATCCGTTACAATAACACAGCCGGCCAATCGCGCATCAGTCAGACGGGGATTTTCTACCACCTGAGCGGACAGTCAGACAAAAGCAGCTGGCTGGAAAAGCGGATGTTTATTTTTGCAGGTTGGCGTGCGGCAGCGGCGGCGGCGCCGGCAGTAGCACTGCCGGGCGGCGGCGCTGAGCGGAGCAGCTCGCCGCTGCACAACGTCCCCGATGACCTCCACACTGCCGCCACCCACAGCACCGAAGCCTGACAGGAACGTCGCTCAGGACAGCTGTCAATCATGGAGCCACGCCCCCTTTGATAGCGTCCACGAATCAAAACCAAAAGTATCCGGTTAAAAGCCATAAAAATGACCTGCAATGGCAGAAATGATATGAAATTGATGTTTTTGTTTGGTCCAAGCCCCGCCCACTCACATGGAGGAGGCTATGCTGCAGCCAGCCACCAGGGGGAGATGGAGGTGTTTAGGCTCCACTTTTGAGGAGCTCCCATGATGAGAGTTCATATCCATGATTATGGATCAAAGTCGGCGGGAATGCAAATCTATAAATATGTCAGCTTGGGGTTCAGCGAGGTTCTGACATCATCCGCTGTGACATCATCACGTTTGGTGATGTGCGGCTAAAAATCATGTTGTTTCCAAGCAGAAACGTCGGTTTCGTCGTTTCTGTGTGGCGTCACGGCGCTCTGCAGAGGACGAGGGGAAATGAGGGCGTGACCCCGGCTGACCCCTCCTCTGCCGCCAGGACATGAAGTTTCCCACCTGCAACTGGAGACAATCTGTATGTACATGCAGCTGATTGAGGCGGCGCCCTGGCACGCCGTGTTCACCGCCGCTCATCCTCTCACTTAGAGGTGTGGAGCAATTAGTTCATTACCAGATGCCTTTTTGTTGGATGATGAGCGGCGGAAGCGGTGGCGGAAGCGGTGGCGGTGGCGGAAGCAGCGGCGGAAGCAGCGGCGGCAGCGGACGGGGTGGCGGCCGGGCGGCGGACCTGGCAGATGGCTCCACGCAAAACAAAGAGATGATGCATGGTGAAGCGCTGATGCAGAAAAACACAGCGGCACCATGACGAAGATGCAGGCGCACTGGCGAGGCGTCCTGAGGGCAGCGGTGTCTGTGACAGGTTAGCGCGGCGCGCTGCTAATCAGCTTTGTTTGCGCTACTAAAACCAATCTGTGGGGATCAGACGCGCCAGCTGTCGGCCAACACGACGATTATGTCACAGCTCACGACCGCGCTGCCCGAGCGCTGGCGGCGAGTGCTGGCGGCGAGCGCGGCTGGGTGGCCGCCACGCTTTATCGGAGCTGATTGTTAGCTGAGTGCTAATGTTGCAGGTGAATGAGTCATCGCCACATCAGCGAGCGCTGGCCGGTGCGGCGACGGCGGCCGCTGGCAGCTCCGGTAATCTGTTGGTGGATTAAACGATTCATTAGCTGATTAGCGTAAATCGATTAGCAGCGCAAATGAAAACAAAAGGGAGGAGACTGAAAAACACAAACAAGCTGTGGGCGGGCTCAACCTCCATTCTGCTTCGTCAGGGTTGGACTGAGATCAGAAGCTTTGACGCTGAGCTGGAAGATAAAAAGGAAGTAGATGAAGAAGACGGAGGAGGAGGAAGAGGAGGAAGAGGAGGAAGGGGAGGAAGAGGAGGAAGGGGAGGAAGAGGAGGAAGGGGAGGAAGAGGAGGAAGGGGAGGAAGAGGAGGAAGGGGAGGTGACATTTAAGGGCTAATTAAATGGTTAGCTAGCGAGCTTTATTTTGCTTTGCTAACTGATTAAACTGTTTCTGACTCTATTACAGCTGCCGGGGCTGCCGTCACACCTCATGTTCATCCACACGAGTAATAAAGTCAGGAAAAGTCAGGAAAAGTTATGTCCATGAACCCCTCAGGGTAGCGCCGCCCTCACGGTAGCGCCGCCGCCCTCACGGTTGCGCCGCCCTCACGGTAGCGCCGCCGCCCTCACGGTAGCGCCGCCGCCCTCACGGTAGCGCCGCCGCCGCCCTCACGGTAGCGCCGCCGCCCTCACGGTTGCGCCGCCCTCACGGTAGCGCCGCCGCCCTCACGGTTGCGCCGCCCTCACGGTAGCGCCGCCGCCCTCACGGTAGCGCCGCCGCCGCCCTCACGGTAGCGCCGCCGCCCTCACGGTTGCGCCGCCCTCACGGTAGCGCCGCCGCCCTCACGGTTGCGCCGCCGCCCTCACGGTTGCGCCGCCGCCCTCACGGTCGCCCTCAGGGTTGATAAACACGAGTGCTGCTCTAAGCTGAGAAGCAGCGCTCTAAAAACTGCAGCCTGGAAGCGTTCGGTTTCAGGCAGGTTGCCTGAGCTGTTGCCATGGCGGCCGCAGACGTCGCGCGCCATGTGTGTTCGATGCGGCCGAGCCCGGATGTTGTCATGTCACACACGCCGTGCCGCCGTGGCGACCGAGGTTCACACAGAGTTCAGGCTGCCACATGTTTGCAGCGCTTGTCCAGGACGGGACCGCCGACGCGCGGAACCCCTCAGATGACCTGAGGCAGCGCCGTCAGCGAGGCTTTTATTTTGTTAAATTGGGTCCAGTGACTCAGATTTTAATCACAAGCTTCTCTTTGTCTCCATCTCTGTCACTTGACTGTAGTCACTGAGTCTGTATTATACACACACACACACACGCGCGCACACGCACACACACACACACACACACACACACACACACACACACACACACACCTCATGTAAAATACACTCAGATACTCTCTGATCATCCAGATCAGATCAAACTTCTGTCGCTCATGTATGACCTGACACATCCTGGTGGCGATCCAGACCCTGACCCTCACCCTGAGCCTGAGCCTGACCCGGACCCGGACCCGGACCCTGACCCGGACCCTGAGGCCTCACATGACCACTTCACAGACGTCAGAAATGGCAGGTTACACTCGTCACCATCTGTCATCAGTTATCATTGTTGTCTTCTCAGTTGATAACTGCACTTCATGATACCAAGATGTTTTGGGCTTTAATGCCATCATCATCATCACACCAACACACACACACACACACACACACACACACACACACACACACACACACACACACACACACACACACACTCCAAACGTCACAACTCGTCCGCGTCTTGTTGACAGGGCCAATTAGCCCATCGGGTAAAAAGGTGTGTGCAGAGGAACAATAAAATGGCGGCGGCGCGAGTGAACTTCGGGAGCTACGTGCCAAATCTACGACCTCTTTGGGGCATGCGGGAGGATACGAGCGCGTTCATAAAAACGGGGGTTTGCCAGTTTGTGCTTGTAATAAAGTTTCCTCTCGTTCAAAAAACGTCTGCCAAGTCCATGCAAATCTGTGTGTGTGTGTGTTTGGCTGAAAAAAGTCTACTAGAAAAAAAGAAAAGAAAAAAAGGCTGAAGACATGAGCCAGATGTCGTGTGTTTGAAATACATGAGACGACCGTCCTGGTGAGGGAGCTGTAGCGTGCGTGCGTGTGTGTGTGTGTGCGTGTGTGTTTTAATTACAGCCCGCTGAGATGCCAGCTTTAAAAAAAAAAAAAAAAAAAAAAAAAAGCAGCCCGAGTCATGCAGGTGCTGCTTGGTGTGATCGCACGCTCGTGTGTGCCAGACACGCCAGCACCAGCCGTGTGCTTGTGAGTGTGTTTGTGGGCACCACTGAAAACTGTAGGGACGCCAGCGAGGAGGAGGAGGAGCAGGAGGAGGAAGAGCAGGAGGAGGAAGAGCAGGAGGAGGAGGGAGGCGACGATGCTGTGGGCGCTCGCATGGTCCCGCCTCGCGGGGGCTTCACATCCGGCCGCCGGGCGGGTCGGCGTCCGCCTCTTAAACCCTGAGTGCGTTTGCTTCTTCCTAAAACTTCCGTCCTGCCGCTTTTAAGCGAGAACCCGCTCCGGCGCCCTGGTGGGTTCCGGCTCGAGCGGCTCTTGACCGGTTTGGTTCTCGCGGTTTTGGATGTGTCCAGGTTTTTTTTTTTTTCCGGACTCCCGAGTCTGGCCTGGAGCGCCGACTCGTGGCAGGAAGTCGGGCGGTACCGGCTGGACTGGCAGTGGGGGCAGTTAGCGGATCAAGCTGGGGATCGGTTTGTTTGTTTTTTTTAATTCCAAGGCAGAGCAGTTTTCAGTGGCGGCCGTGTTAGTCCACAACTGGACGTTTGACATTAAACACTTTGAATTTCCGCAGCGGGTGACGTCCAAACGCCGATCGCTTCGTTGTCACAATCTTACGGAGGCTGGAAAAGTTACAATCTGGACAATCTCGGCGGACGCCGTCACTGGATGGAATCGGCAAGAGTCGACTCGGACGCGGGTTTTTCTTCACCGTGTCGTTTTCAGGCGAAACTGGGACGTTCCCGCACAGACAAGAAGCAATTTGACTGGTTTCATTTCGGAAAAAAACAACAACAACAGCAACAACGACGCTCCAACCCTGACATCATGTCATTAAATCCTGGGCGGGTCGTCGGAGTCGGGCCGGCTGCGCCGCCTCGGCGTCTCTGGTTAGGGGTGTCGTTTTCGAGGACCTACCAGGAGAAGCGGGATAAATGCGAGGTCGCGTCCGCCTTATCGGAATTCTGGGTTCTGGTTGCGTTTCGCGCTCCCTCAGCCGAGCAGAGAATCGCTTTCTTGTTCTGGGTCGGGTCTGCTTGGTTCGGAATCTGGCTCTGGGTTAGAAGTTCGGTCAGTAGAGGTCCTGGGTTCAGGACGGGCCAGGATTGGGAAAAGGGGGTTCCGGTGGCTTGTTCAGTGGGAGCTACTGCTGGACTCGGGTCGGGCTTGGCAGGGGATCCGCGGAGCACCATAGAGGGTCACAGACGCTATGTGGTTATTCTGCATCACCTGGGGGAGAAAAAGGAGGCGTCAGGAGCGATGCGCCGCGCACGAGGATGTCTCAAACCATCTCCGCCACTAAATGACACTGAAGAATTAATGAGAACGGGACAAACACAGCCTCGCTTCACACAGCTGACACCAAACTCTGTAATTTCGGCTCTGGAAGGCTGTAATCTCTCATCCTTTTGACAACCAGTGTGCACGCTGTCTGTCATTTTACACACATTGTGCAAACTAATCATGCGCTCAGACTCGGGGGTGAAACGGGTTTTGAACCGAACCGCTAAACGGCGGCTCAGAGGAGTTCGGTTTAGTGACTCAAAATTACGAGGAGCACTTGAACGCAGCATCACCTCTCACACGTGTCGATGCCGGACAAACCTGAACTAGCAGAACCCTCCAGCGGGTCTTTGGATTTCCAGTTGAGACCACAGAGGCTGGCGGTCGCCTTGTTATCAAGACGCGAGTTATTTGTCGTTTGTGTTCAGGGAAACTCTGCCGGAGCGAGGGGCGCTAGCCTCAAACATGCTAGCGCGTATGAAGAGACATCACGCCGACAGAGAGCTCGATCAACCCGGCGCGGCGGCGACGAGCCCACGACAGCAGCCAGATCTTCACGAAGCCTTCAAAATGAAACTTGGTCCGAAATCAGAGCGAGCAAAAGCAATTAGCAACGCTGTTTGGGTTTTCATGGCGTTGGACATGCGTCCCTTTTCTGTTGTTGAAAACCACGGATTCAAGCGACTGCTAAATGTCCGAACCGAAGTTTGAACCGAACCGCAGGTGTGGTGAACTGTCACACCCCTCGCTCAGACCAAAAAAAAAAAGAGGCGGGTTACCTATGAAAGCCCGACCCCGTCAACCTTCACACGCCACGGGATCGGAAACGGCCGGCAAACGTAACTGCAGCCAATCTTATTCCAACGCCGATGAGGAAGCAAACGTGCGAAAGGTCCGTTCGCTTTTGGTCTACCTGGCCTAGCGGCGCTTCATTCAGCATTGGATAGCACATCTCAGGTGCTGCCGATGGCTGCCATTAAACTTGTTTTACTATAACACTGCCGCCTACGAGCGCAGGACGGGGAGTCATTTTTCATGTCATCTGCAACTGAGGGAGATTTGTACTCCAGCGCTCATCTGGGCAGTGATCGGGCGCGTTTTGAAACTCGCGCGCGGTAGCGTGGATATGGCACGGCTGGGAAGCTGCGGTCGTCCACACCGGTGGAAATTCGCAGAGTTGTGTGCGACTGCAGATGAATTAGGGTCTCACACACGCAACAGTGTTTGCTGTTCAGGCCAATATGGAGCTTCCATGGGTACGATAATTACTGAGGTCAAAACAGCCGATAGAGAAGTGTAAGCGAATGCCGGCATCTCGATGGAGGTGAGCCCCCTGCTGCTCTCTTCCGTTTAGGACATGTGAGGCTGGTTACTCCCGTTCCTCATGAATTACTGTGTTCTACAGTGTCAACACAAATAATCCTACAAACACGCTTAAATCACCAGCGGAGGGTGAAACTTTGCCCTGAAGCCTCAACGCGTTTCGCCCGGCGCAACACGGAGGTGAAGCAAAACACAAAAACAGGAAACGGGAACATGCGTTTCGTCTGAACACACACACACACACACACACACACACAAAAACAATACATCTCCAGCTCCAGAAGCAGAAAGTGTTCTGACCTCAAAGATCATCCTCTGCAGTCCAAAGCAGAAGGTAGAGCCAAAAGGGTTGGTGTTATTGGCTGATGACGACCTGCCGCACAGAAACACATCGGGTGAACTCGGTTGGACGAATGTTTGCTTACGTCCTAAATATCGTGTTTGCTAAAAGTAGCACAACAGACAAAAAAAACCAAAAAAAAAACACGCACAGCTCAGATGTAGGACGTGTGCACCAGCAGCTGTGTTGACATGTTCTCTCGAACGCTCTTAGATTCAAAATAGAAATGTGGTCATTTGACCCGCTTTATTTAGGCATCTACAAGAGCATGTGAGTTAAATTACCTGTGAAGCACAACGGGTTTTTCCATCGGGTGGCCCAGGAGCTCCTGGATCTGATCCCACTGACCGTGAAAACAAAACATTTAAGAGATAACATTCGCGTCAGTGGGTAAAAAGACTGTTTGTCAGTCGCAAACACCGGATTATTAAGCTGACGACACAATCGTGGCTGCGGCCGATCGAATCCAGGAATGATTCCAAAAAGAAAAAGGGGAAAAAATGGCCACATTTTGTGTCCTGATTTCACTGCCATCGTTGTCCGGGGTCGGTTTGGTGAAACAACAACAAGGAAAGGAACAGTCGAGGAGCCGATGTTTTTAAGGCAGCGATACCGCAACTATCTTTTCCCATTTATTGTCGTATTACATCACAAAAGCACCAGGTCAGGAAATAAACCTGAGAAACAACGGCTGAAAACCTGGCCCGGCGACTCCAAACTGCGGGATGGTGAGAGCCCCGTGTTCATTCACAACAAAAGAAGCGATCTCCGGGAGAAGCTTGCGGACGGGTGTAACACTGACCTTGCTGTAGGTGGTTAGCGTGCAGTCGTCTGGCTGAGAGTCGGCTCCATCTGGGACAAGAAGGCAGGCGCACGCGCGGGGTGAGAGGGGGGATAAACACGGGGGAGCCTCGCTCCTCGCGGGGGGAGATTTGTGACTCAAAAGGGTCTCACCTTTTTTGATAACTAGGGGGATCTTGAAGTCACACCGATGATATCTGCGATGAGGAGAGGACACAAGCGGAAGCGCGGACAGTCAGACGCGCGGCAAAAATCGGGATAGTCGCAAATGTACGACCAGCGAGGATGATCAATGTAACAGATATGGAAGAGGCGGGCGGGCGAGATCCTCACATGTTGAAGTTGTAATGTCCAGGATAGTTGGTATGGAGGACAAACTTCTTAACCAGGTGAGTGGTCGAGTCAAACAGGATGTCCTGAAAGGCGAGAACACACGACTGCAGTCACGTCGACGGCAAAACGCCCGGCTTGCACAAACAAACACGGAGGGGCTGCTACATCCCGAAAGAAAAGAAAAACAGTTTACTTTACGCGGCTGAACGCTGCGCGACCGTGTGTGCGCGCGAGCTGGCGTTCGTGGCTCCCGGAAGGCTCCGATGAACTGAGTGCGCCTCGCTCGCTTCCCCGACGCGAGATTACCCAAACAGGCTTTGGGAAAAAAAAAAATCAAGCCAAGCGAGCCAAAAAAGCTTTTATGCCAGAATGCAAATGACAAACGCGTGGTCCAAAAAAAAAAAAAACAGCAATGGAGGGAGCATTTTCATTAGCTATCAGACAGTATTCAATACCACTAATATGTGGGATCAAACAGTCTATTTATTACGGCCCTGAAAGCTACATCGCGGTGTGAATTCGTTCACGCAGCCGACCGGCGCTGTTTCGTCTCCTTTTCATTAGCTTGAACAAGCCGGAGAGTCGACATAGCCCGGCGGCCGGAGGCGCAACTGCAGCTGCGGCTACAGAGACTTTGCAGTGACTACGTGAGGCACTGAGCACACAAACTTCCAAAGCGCTCGAACCACTCTGCGCCCGGCGTACGTACCACTCCCAGGGTGAAGTAGTTGAAGAAGTAGTCGTTACATTTCGAAGGGACCTGCTTGTGAGGTGATGGAGAGTGGATCTTCATCTGGCAAGAGACCAGAGCAATAAAGTAAACATCATTACAACGATCCTGGCGTTAACAAGAACCCCAACGTTGAAAGTGAAGCAAGTCAAAAGGTAAAAGGAGAATCCCAGGAAGGAAGTGACAGGAGGTGGGAAGTCGGCTGGGATGAGAAGGAGTCATTTTTAAACACGTTAGCGTGGAGAGAAGCGCAGTTCTCCTACCTTGTCTTCGGATTTGTAGAAGACTTTATGTGGCGAGCCCAGAGCGCCCAGAACATCCTGACAGGAATCGCCAAAGTAGATGTTTCTCTCCAAGGACCTCACTTTACTGTCAGCCATCACGCCAGGGCCGCAGCCTGCGTTCACACACACACGCCAAATAAAAACGACAAGAAAATGAGCGACTGGCCGGCAGAGCAGAGGACGGCGGTCAGACCGTGACTGCGGGCTGCCGGACCCAAAAAGCTTTTCTTTTCTGCCGTTGCAGGTCCAATTAGGTGCCAGAAGCTTCTGTCTGTGTGAATCGGTGGTAAACAGGCGTGGCTTTCTAAGTGACAACTGTTTAGTTTGGATATCTTGTTTAGTTTCAACTCTCCAGCATCACTGCAGAAAAAAAAACAACACAACAGCACGCGTGGATACGCAAGGATAAACCGATCGGCCATAACATTGCGATCACTGCATGTTACCTTTTTCAAACGGGTTCGACAGAAAAATTCAACCTTAAACTCCTCCTGATGGAATCTTTCATTGCAGGGCTGTTGCATTATATTCTATGGTGAACATGCAGCGGTCATAATGTTATTAGGGCTGCAGCAATTAATCGATGAATCGATGACTAATCGATTACTGAATTAATCGGCAACTATTTTGATAATCAACTAATCGTTTTGAGCTTTTTTTTAAAGTAACAAAAGTCCAAATTCTCTGATTCCATCTTGTCAAATATGAATATTTGCTGGTTTCTCTCGTCTATGGACTGTTGGTTTATACAAAACAAGACATTTGAGGTCGACTTCTTGGGATTTATAAACCACAAGCCCGACACATTAATGGTTTTTAATTGACTTTTTGTATCAGTAGCAGCCAAATATCAGCAGCAAAGTTGATTTAAAATGTGTAAT
>CAAKHG010050569.1:12493-27293 GCA_901007715.1 Dactylopterus volitans
GCAGGGACACAAAGACATTTTGAAGGACACACACTTGTTCAGATCCATGGTAACTTAATTTTTCAGTGGCGTTGCCCTCCCCTACCTCCCCCTTGCTTTGACTCTGCATAAAAAAAAAAAAATCTTTTGCAAATTAAAATCTGGACAATTTGGAGGGAGACGCAACAAAAAAAACCACGATCAATGCCCCGGCCTATTGATGCAACACAATATGCCTTTCCACCTCTGAATGTAGTTTCAGTCATGCATTATAAATAAGCCACTTATTCTAGTGTATTGTCTGGATCGCCGAGACATCATGGGAGCCTCTCTGCTGACAAAAAGACATTTGTCCGATGCCCGTGTCTGTCGTCTTCACCGAGCGGCGGCCGTGAATTAATGCAGCCATATTTTCGGCGTGTCTAATAGGTTAAGCCGCACAGTGGACCACACACACAACCATATGGTTCGCCGCTGGTGCAGAGAGAACATCTGAGCAATTTCTCAGTGCAGGACAGTTATCTCCTTGTCACTTTTTTGGGGGAAAAGGGGTTTGGGGGGGGGGCGTCACATCGCTCTTGAAAATGAAAGCCTTTATTCAGTAGATGGCAGTTAATCATTAACACCCCTCTGTCGGTAGGTTATTGCTTTCCAGCTGATTTAACTGATATGTGTTTTTAAGGCAGCGTGACATATTGACATGAATAGTCTGGATTTTTACAGTACGCGAGAGTGGAGGATCGGTCAAGGTTGTAAGGCGGCTCCGAGCAACGCTGTCGGCGAATCCCATGAAGGGGGATCTCTTCCGTGAAGCCGGCACCCCCTCCTTCGCTCTAGTCCGGCTCATTCCCCTCGTCCCACTGATCGAATCCTTTTGTCCATAATTTGTTTGAAATACATAACCGGGCCACGCCGCCCACGCACATGAGCGCTATCATTTAGTCCGACGTGATTCTACATGTGCCATCCCGCCACTGTAAACACTACCCATTTGTGTACTGAGGCTGAAAATAGTCCCGGAGAAGCTGGTGTCCTCTTGTCCAGTGGCCAGCTGTTTAAGCAAATTACTGAGCCCTTTTGTTTTTTTTTTTTGTTTTTTTTAAAGTATATATTTACATTTCCTGTGAGAACAAATGGGCATGTGGCGGAGCCCCACCGGAGAGGTCGGGGCTCATCGGAGACGGCCTATCACCTCGCTTGCCGTCGGTCTCTTAATCGGGATTCGTTGGCAAGGAGGAAGCTGCGACACGTTTCTGCATACCTAAAAGACGTCCGTCATATCTGCCGGGACAGTTAGCTGTTTACGACTTTGTCCTCAGTCGCAGGACAGTAGACAAAAGCGGATCGGGTGAGAGTTCAGGGTATAAATAACCACGCAGACAGACGGGCTTCTTTACTGACGGAACATGGCCTCATTCACTGCGCTTTCAACTGCTCTGGGTGGCAGCGCAAACAGTGAGTTCTCTATGCTGCCTCTCGGAAGCGGGGAGATGGGACAGTTACTGTTAATTGGTGTTAAAGTAAGATCCTTCAGTGCACAAACTGTGGGTACAGAGGACACACACACACATGCTTGGGTGTTTCTTTTTCATTAGTGTTTGGCGTGGGGAGTTAGTGTTTTGAGGATCAAGTGCTCATCCCGTAAGCCTGAAAACTCACTCGAAATGTTTTAGCCAAAAAAAAAAAGAAAAAAAAAGGAGGATCGAACCATCCAAAGTAGATTGTTGGGCCCACTCCTGCGCCATACTAAACGAGCCTCTTCCTGTTAGATCCATGTGTGCCAAACAATGGCTGCTTCGCCGGGAGATTGCTAAACGTGATAGCTGCAGGTGAGGTATCTAAGGAGTTGAGTGTTTTGATACCCAGAAGACAAATTTTCTTCAGCTACGTGACGATTTTTGCCCCATTATACACATCAGATACATTTGCACCGTGTAGCGCCTTCCAATTCAGCAGCACGGCTGTGAATTTTACCCCACACAAAAAGCTTTTGGTTCTTGTTGACGCTGTCGGACGGCTACCAAGCCGACTTGGTTCGCCAGTGATGCCTAATATCCTCTCGAGTATCCAAATCGGCCGGCCCCGTTATGAGTGCCACCCCTCTAAATGATTTAAGTGCAGTTCAGCACCACTGCAACATTATCATCTTTGTACAGGCGGAATTCACCGCCAGAGCTCTTGTATTGTACTTGTACAAGCGCAGTTTCTTTGTGAGTGTATGTTGTCCAGGTATTTTATTGCCACATAGCTGCAGCTTTTTTTTTTTTTTTTCTCTGGTGGAATTTTTTTTTCCTGTTTTCCCGATCATATCTCGGCGTCTCTCCCGCTGAGCGTTTCAGGCATCACATGGTCACCACCTTCAGCTCCCCTGCCTCCACACTAATCCTCTCTGTTCTCCAGTCAGGGTCCTGCAGATGGGGGCCTGCAGCTGTCCTGTACCCGCCAGGTGCCTGAATAAAGGCTCCTCATCTCCCTCAACATGCCAGCATGCACACACACAGCTTGTTCAGGCATATGATCGAGGAGGACGGACACACACACACATGCACACCCTTTCATTTCGAGCTTCAGATAAGATCCGAGTGCGATATGATTTGACTGAGACCCCACACACTTCACACCACAAGTGACCCTTTATCAACAACACTGGGAAGGCGAAACTGGGCCGCTGTGATTGCCCCTTCCATCCATCCTGAGCGTAATGAGATGCTTTCACATGATTCTTATGTAAAAGACTGAGGACAAAAATCTCTATTCTGCTAAAAACACCGTCTGAAGTTCAACTGAAGCGAATATGAGGATTCATCTGACTGACTTCACAACCTTGGAAGATATCCAATAGATATAACTATTATCCATAAAATCTTCCGCACCAGCTGATAGAAAATGAATTAGTTTTATTTTATTTGAACGATTTCAAGGCACAAGGGTGCACATTCAAGAGAAATCTGGCCCCTTTTGGTGTGGTTCCACTTTACATATGCATTCACAGGGCAAAGGAAAGCCTTTATTTGCTCCAATCAACTTGGCTAACATTTTCTTTTGTGTAAGAGGGAACGGTGAGATTAGCTGTCCATCGCTACCGGCCGTGAAAGGTTCATAGACGACCAACAGCCCGCATTTAGCTTCCGTCCGTGAACCCGCCCGGGGAAGCGAATCGTTCGGGGTGCGTAGGAAAGCAGCTGAGCAGACTTGGGCGAGTTGCTGGAGGTGCTCGCTCGTACAGTAGGAGCACGTGGCGTATCGATGTCGCCGATCCCTCCCACACCTCCTCGAGACTCCGCAACTGCAGGGAAACACCTGCTACGTATCCCATGACCTCGGAGCCGTCGAAAACCAGCGGGAGGCACGCCGCGGCGCCTATGGAATTAAAAACACGTCCAAATAATCCTGCTTTAAAGCGGCTCCAGCCTCCAAAGGCAACTGCTGAAAGTTTGGCAGAGAGGATGCGAGGAGGAAAGATGGAAGCTGTCCGCTCAGTTCGGATATATTTAAAAGCAATTCACAGAAATGTACTCAATTAAAACATCTAGCGCCTTTTTATTCCTTCATTTACTCCATTGATTTATTGGATTTTGATTTGCTACTTCACTGTAAAAACACAAAAAAAATAACCCAACAGAAAATCCTCACATTTTGAACGGTAAGAACCAATGAATATTTTAGCATTTTTATTTGATAACATCAATAACATTTTAACTACTGAGGGCCTGTTTTGTTCTTTTTTAGCCTTCAGATCCAGCTGTCTTATAAAGCCAACTGCTGGCGTAAAACAGAAGAGCACAATCGTCTTTGACTTTTTTTTTTTTAAACTTTCTCACGCCAACTATCTTGAGCGGAGTCTATGCACAAACTCGGGGGCAGCTGAGATTTCCTCCGGGGGGCTCGCATTATCTCTCGGCGCCTTTGCCCTTCTCGAGTGACATCTCTCACTTTTGTCCCTCGGGCACTGACGCACGGTGATGTCACCTGAAAGTGTGAGAGCTGAAACTTGACCCCTCCGCGCCCCCCCTTCCTCCACGCACACACAAACACACACGCACACAAACACACTCTTGACATGACGGAGTGCCTCAGCGTTGCATGCAAAGAACTGTACCTGCGCTCTTTCGGGTTAAACCTTGTGCCCGCCTCATCTTTCTTCCGCCGCCGTGTACACACTCGTGCTTCATTCTCCGCAGCCCTCGATGGACTCCCAACCTGCATGCAGCCACTCACTCAGCCGGGCTTGTGAGGAGGAAAATTGAGGTGCTAGTTGTGGAGGTGGTGAGGGTCTTTATTAAACAAACAGTGAAGGGCTTTGGAGGCCCCATTGAGGCCTGGAGCTGGAATGGGGGCACTACTGAAAGCGCTGCACTCCCTAATGAACTCGAGTGGCCCATAGAAGCCGAGCCTTTTCACAGAAGCAAAGGAGGACAAAGTGTCAAAACAAGCCCAGCCCCTCGCCGTTCACAGGGGCTAAACGCCGCCTTTTGACTCTTAGGAGTGTGGGCATCTGAAGGGGAGGCCATGAGGAGAAAGGAGGGGGAGGTAGAATGTACTTGTTAAAACAATGGCCTCTTAAATCAAGCACCCCTACTCGCCTCTCTTCTCCTCTTCAGCTCCTGTGCTTCTGCCTCCCTGACCCCCCCCACCCCCATCCCCCACCCCCCTCCGTACCCCCCTCCTTATGTTGCCTCGACTTCCAATTAGACCTACTCTTGCACAAGCAGTTGAAAGCCCCATATATCGCAGGGGGCCCTCAAAGGAGGCGGCTTTGGAGTTGGGTCTGTGTAGTGGTGTCGCCTCTATGAAAGATCTTAGTATTCAGAGGAGGGCCTTGTTTGGGCTCCTCCAAGCACTCAATCTGCCACAGAGGGACTTGCGTTCCATCGTGTCCTCTCCTTTCGCAGCCTTTTCCACTCTCCCGCTCCCCTCGTCCTCGGCCGCTCTGTCCGCCCCTCCCCTCCTCTCCATCCCACCCTCTTTAGCCACAACTCTTTTCCTTCAGTTTGTGACCCCCTCCGTTGCTCGTCCATGCTTGGCTGCTTCGCAGGGCTGGGGCAGGAGCGGTGCGCGGCCGGGCCTCCGATGCTCGCCGCCTCCCTCCCCTCAGTTATTTAGCCACGGATGAAAAGCAGAGACAAATATGTCTGTGGTTCAGAGTCCGTCCCGGCAATTACAGTGACTGATTAAAGAGTTGGCCTACACAGGCAGCTATGTATAATACTACATCTCCCACTCAGTGTTTCATAACAGCACCTTCAGAATAGAACTGAGCTCAGCGCTGCCTGATAAGGACCCATGGCAGGCTCAGCCAACTGTTAAGAGCAGGTGCCAGGTGGCATGGTTAGAGTTTATTATAAGCAGGGCATATAGTTCCCTTTTATTACTTTTTGTTTGCACTGAACCGACAAGGGTAAAATGGATGTGGAAATGTATAACATAATCAAAAGGGAGAAAGAATAGTACAGGGATAAATGTGTGGACTGCCGCGGCAGTAATCACCCGATCACCTCTCAAATATTAGTATTTTCCTGCTTTTTCCCCCCGAGTTCATTTTTTATTTTTTTATTTCATTCTTGACAGTCCCCTTTGTCGGGCTGGAATTTTTGTGGCACCGGCGACATTTTGTATTCTTGGTGACAAATTAGGTAATGAAAGAGGTATCAGTAGTTCAATCAGTCACAAATGAATCATTATTCTGAGTCCCAGATTGGGCTGATTGCTGTGGAAAATTCTTGCGCTTTCCGACTCAGACTGTCATCAGGCCCGCGTTTGCTGCACCGAGAACGGAGCCTGTCCTCTCTCGCCATAAAAGCCACATCAGTCCTGCAGCACCAGAGGCCTGTGTTGCCAACAAAAGCTGCATTGTTTGGTGTTGTTTTTCTGCCAATTTGCGCTCAGATGTCTGATTTACCTTGGACTTCCCCATCATCACATGCGCAAACAGTCTTAAAGCTGAGATCAACTAAAAAAAAAAAAGAAGCCTTTTAACCCTTTTTTAGATAACATCCCTAAATCATGGAACCCTGCCATTTGGTTGTTGTTGTTGCTGCAACTGTAAATTTGTGCTCTGCTGCTAAAACAATATTGCATTCATGTGCTGCTTTTTTTGGAAACATTTTGAAATAACACACAGACTTCTAGTTGCTTCTAACGATCGGTGTGTTTAAGGACTAATCGCTGGATGTTAGCAGGTAAGGGAATTTGGGAAAATGATCAGAAAGCGGCAGCATTGCTGGCAGGAAGAGGAGGCAGGAAAGGAAAACCAAATGAGCAACGCAGTGTTACGGTGACTTTGTTTGAGTGCATGCATGGTAGCCACTCCCAGTGGCAAAACTCCGTCTTTATGCCCTGAGGCTAAGCTGGGGGAAAGTTAATAAAAACATCAACAACAAGCCCCTCCACCAGAACCAGGGGAACCATCTGTCTGAAATGAAGCGAACTGAACTGGGCTTAAACAATATTCTGCTGAGAGTCGGCACTAATTGGGTCAGCATGATTTTCCACTTTTGTTGCAAGGTGGTTGATCTATGGGGCTTCTATTCTGAGAGAAACCTACTTAAGTTATTGTATTGGCCATCAAGAGACAAATCCATTTATGTTGGACAAAGTCCATCATCTCACATTGCCCTCATTTTCATTTAGCCCACATTTATTTAAGAGCTCGCTCCAAATCACAGTCGTGGCCCAAAATGATTTCCCTTATTCCAAGTCTTTAGTGAATTTTGTGTAAAACTGGCATTCAACCGGGAGGCTTTGGCCTTGAGTGTCCTCACTATCATCGTCACATGGTAACAGGGGCGGCACAAGCTCGTGGGGATTGGCTAATTGTTGTTTTTCTGGAGAACAGCGGACAGGCCGCCTGGATTGTCGGGCCCTCTGTATCAGTTGGGAGCCTCCGCGGTTTTTCCTAAATTAGACCTAGGCGTTAATCCAAGACATAGTTTAGTGGTAGAGGTTTGACCTGATTTGATTTCTAAAAGTCACATGGAACGCATTCAAGACTTCGCCATGGAAGCTGCAATTTGCTGGTTTTGTCGCAGGAAATATTTATTTTGTTTCGCCCCCCCCCCCCACCCTCGCTCAGATCGACAAGAGAGCGAGACGCAGTACATCTGGCAACCCAAAGGTTCTCCGATGGCTTTGCATTGGTGACAGATGCTGCGTGTCTTCCTCACTCCGATGTTGAGATTTGGACAGAGGCGGGCAGGGATGTTTTTGTCCAAGTCTGCAAGACTGGTGCTGCTTACAGATCCTGTCCAGGTGTTAGCCTGGGAGGAAGAGGAAATCTGGGGCTCAGTTAAATCAGACCCAGGCATGGACCCAGCCCTGCAGACTGTAGCAGCGTGCTAGGGGATGCAAGATTGGAGGACTGAAAGCCTCTGGTCAGTGTCCAAACTGGCCTGTTCCCTTTCAGTCTCTCATTATCCGTGGTAGTTTGATGGCTTCAGTTTCTTTCTTGTCCAGCATTTTTTTTTTTCCCATTGGGGCCAAACTGTTTACAGCAGTAGAAAAAGAACAACTCACTATCCATTTCGATGGTCATGTGTTGCTACCGATGTGTAGATTCTAACACACCGAGTAATCCAAGTGATTATACAGAGGACCGCATCAGCTTGTAGGAACCACCAAGGCGAATGGCTACCTGCAAGCATGTGGATCTGCATGAAACCCTGCACATAAATAAACACTATTACTGTAATTATTCTGTTTGCTTTTTCACGAAGTTGCATCCGGGTAATATTTTCTGAGAAATTGCTTAAGATGCTGAAACGTCCATTCTTGCAGTGTGGAAGAAAGCGGGGGCTTTTGTTTATACTGCTGACAGGCGGACGGGCAGATGGACTCAATTAGGATATGGGATCTACGATGCTGTCAGGTGCAAACGAGGTCCAAGCCTAATGAGATACCGCCGCCTTATATTTAATGTTGTAGCTGATAGGTGTATTTTGCCACTTTCTGATTTAACCTCATCATTTTTTTTTTTTATCTGCCTGTTCACCCTGCGAGATTAGCAATTGCCTGGTTGGATGCCCCAGGGTGTGTGTAGCCCCATGTCGGGTACAACCTACAGTTCTAAGGACATTATATGTATAATGATGCGCCTCAGGGAGCTTGATTTACATTGCCACCTTGCCACGCGTGCCACACACACACACACACACACACACACACACACACAGTGGACCAACAGATGCCTCCTGACAACGTCGATCAGCGGCTTTACCTGACTACCCGTCCCACTGCAGGCCACTTTAGATGTTGATTGATTGCCGTAACCTTGGCGGACACCAGCGAGGGAGGGGCACACTTTAGAGCAAGTGTTCATAAAACGCGGGCCGCCTCTGAAATTGCTAATTCAATCGGGATGTGGCGCGGCTTCCCGCTCACTCGGGAGAGGCTCTAAAAGCACATTTCAAGGTTTTCCTACATGTCCGCATGCCCTCCCAGTCAGCTACGAAGCATCCAGTTCCAATTCTGTGTTTTAGACCCGCGTTTCGGGTCACGATTAGACTCGCTTGGGTTTTTCTACCAGCTCGGTGAATGTGTGGTTTGTTCATTGTAAATCAGTTTTTGAGCTCACTTTGTTTGGAACTGAGCCGTCCTACTGTCCACGGAGAAAGACGAATTAGGGTTTTGGAGTCATGAAGGAAAGGTCACCACTTGTGGCTTCGCCGCCGCAGTATACATTTTCATTGTCATTCAAATCCCCGACAGGTGCTGGGGCTTTAACGCAATGATCTCCAATGCTCTCCAATGCTCTCCAATGCTCCCTGCGTTTGTGTCTATTGTGTGTGTTTTAAAGTTGTGGTTGTGTGTACCGAGACAGGTGCCCGGGTGCAGTGAAGTTGCTTTGTGCATTTGTAGCAGCAGGCTGAAATAAGAAGGTTTAACTGGCGCCTGGCGCCCATAGTGCTCCACTCAGATATGCGCCTCTGGCAGTTGGCCACCACACACACACACAAGCACACACACACACACACACACACATGCACACAGACACATCCACTCAATTAACCCTTTTGGTTATGACAAATGCACACGTGCACATTTTTCTGTTCTGCTTTTCTTCATTTTTGCTGCCACTGCTGAAGTTGGCACCTCAGCCCCGCCGACACCTGGACGGTTCAGGTAGAGACGGCCTCATCAGGCTGAGTGGTGCCAGCCAGCTTTATAATTGGATTTAGTGTTGGCAGTCCTCCCTCCCCATCCTCAGCCGGATAGCATTGATTTATGAGGGAGGCCTGGGAGACTGATTGTGACCGGGTCCAGGCATCGCACTGCATCGAGGGCTTTGTTCCCGCTGTTAGTGGCTCTGCTGTCCCTGAACTGGGAAGTGATGTGAATATCTGCAAATAGATTTAACTCCACATAGACGACTGTGAAAATTGTGGCATCCCTTCTCATCTGATTAGATGATTAAAAGTTAGCCGGCATTGGGTTTGTCGCGTTGGAAGTGCAAGATGACTCACCCGCAGAAGTGGATTGAATTTGATCGGATCATAAATCGGTGTCCAGCCTGCTTGTCATTTGCAGCTCTTTTAGAATCTTGCCACATTCAGCTTTAAGCAACTTTGGAGAAGTTTTAAGAACTTAAACCCAATTTTGAGGCATGAATTCTCGATACGTTTTGCAGCGTCTCCCTCACTTAATTGCTTCGCGGCTTAGTTTCTACCTGAAATGAATGATTCAAACCGACACAACCCAAAATGGTATCCGAAACCCACCCTCATCAACATTCCAGTGACTGGTTGAAGACTGGATACCAAAGAGAGTCTCACTTGAGCTCTAGTTACTGTACCCCTACTACCTCCTCCTGCTGGTGTAGGGTGTCAACAACCCACCTCCTCGTGCGTCGGGGGTTTTTGGTGACAGCTATTCTTAGCGGAGGACTGTGGTTGTTCACCACCCTCATCCCTTCCCCACACAAACCCCTTTCCACCGCATCAGATGACCTGTTGCCCTTCAAAGGGGGACAAGGAGTCTATGCACCTCCCGGACACAGTGTCTGACTGACTATCGGACCACTTAAGCTGCATACAAGTAGCCCTGGAATGCAAACAAACGCTCCCCTTACCCTTGAGCTGCCTCTGACCTGTGGGTTTTTTGTTTCGGAAGGTAATGACGGTCACGATAGCGGGTGGATGTTGTATTTCCCGTCCACCTCCTGTGGCAGCTTTTCCGAGGAGCAGCTGGGCTATGAAAAGTCCGTCTGGTACAGTGTTTTCCTGCAGCTGTTAATCAAGCTATAAGTTTAGACTGTTTGTCAGTAGGGACCAGCTGGGATTAGGACGTGTGCTAAGCACATAAATGCTGTAGCTTTGCTTTTTACTTGATATGGCCTTATATTTTGGATTGGATCTACGGCTTATAATTTTTTAGTTTTATCCTTATCACCGCAGTGTGCACCACAAGGGATGGCTATTAAGATTTTAATCGTACCTCTATTTTTTTTTTATCTGATACTGCTCATCGAGCCAGTATTTTACCAGTGTTTTGGTTGGGTTCTTTTGACCCTCTTTAGATAAAAATTGAAAAGTTAATAATGAACAATTTAATTTGATTTGAAAGTAAATAAATAAATAAAACTGTGGTTCTTAGAATAGTTTGGTTTTTTAAAATTGGCAGGCAGGGGTTTGCACTTTACACGGTATTCTGTTCATGCAGCAGCTTGATGACCACGTGATGCTTTGACGATCCTCCCTGACCAATCAGTGGTCTGCATTGTTTTAACGTCACCATTAAGTACCTCATAGTACCTGGTTGGCTTTATTTGGAACCCCAGGATAGCAAGTATTAAAAAAAAGTGCTACCAGGTTCCAGATACTTTTGTTTACTTAAGGAAAACCAAAAGTGGAAAAAGTGCCATTGCATCCACGTAGTGAAGGATATGATGATATGCATATCAGCTTCCTGTTTTCCCATTCACATAATTAGGTTTTAAACCGTGAACCCCCAAATTCTCCGGACCTGAATGGAATACTGAGCCACTTCCTGTCAGATGACGGGAGGAGGGGAACTAAGGCCGAGACAATGTCCAGGGAGCATCAAGCGCTGACCTCGTGTTCCTGATCAGACAGCCCAGGCAGGGCTCGCCGTTCTGCAACAGAGTGGCCATTCACTGCAGCGACAGACACAGCAAGAAACCCAGTCACTCCCAGACCACTGCTGACACAGCTCGAGGACAAACACATGATGCTCCTCTGAACCATCCGACATCACATTTACTCATTTGGCAGAGGCTCTTATCCAAAGCGACTTAGAAGCGTGGAAAAACACTCGGGCTTTGTCGCCGTAACGACCGCTCTTCGCCGCACAGCTCGCGTCCTTGCATCGGGATTATTTTCGTCGTTGTTGTTTGTGCAACCGAGTGGCGGTTGCGGATGGGGGGGGGGGGCAGGAATGGGTCACACATTTACAAGGTCGTTCACTGACGGCCATGTCGGCTCTCTCCAAGCGTTGCCAGAGTGACACGGAAAAGTTGTCCCCCCCCCACCCCCTCCCAAAGACAAAAAAAAAAAAAAAATTCCCAGAGACACAAGCAGTTCAAGTTGTTTGTGTGCTGATTTGCAGCGGCCAACAAAAAGAATACAAAGAGAAAGGAACTGGAGTGAACAAGTGGACACGGCCACACGGGCAGCAAATGTTTTCTGTTCTGTTGTCAGTGGCACATGTGTCCTCGGCGCACATCCTGTTTCCAGAAGCGCTCGCTATGCGCGACTGTTGTCCGTGTTGCAGCTCGTTTGGGACCTGGGGGTCAGGGATAGAATTGCATAACACGAACTAACGTGAACTTAAGAATACAATAAAGAACATTTCCAAGTTGTCATTTTCAAAAAGGCTTAAGTGCATTTATATGTTGGGGGTTTGCAAGATAACGATGATTCTAAGGGGGGAAAAAAAGGCAATTTCTAACACCAAGGCACTGATCAGATCTTAATTAGTTCAGTGTTGTTTTTTTTAGCATCTTTGTTTTGAGCCTTCTAAGTGGGCATCATAGAATAGCAAGAGCAGCAAAGTTGAAGTCACCGCGGTGGTGGCCGTCAACTGGGCTTGCTGAGGTAGGTTTTCTTTCAAGAAACGTGCGCTGTGGCTTTTAACAGTGAGCAGCGTGAGCTCCGGATCTCCGGGCTAGCGCTGAGTCATGCGCGATTTAGCGGCGTTGTACCCTGTTGACTGTGTTTACAATGTCCTTGCAGATATTTCCATTCCTCTGGGAGAGAGAAGCACTTCTTATCTGCAAAGCTGTGGCACTAGAATGGGAGGGAGAGAGAGAGAGAGATGCAGGCTGGGGGGGGGGGGGGAGAAGGGAGGGGGGAGAACATCAAAAGGAGAGATGCTAAATATACCCATCCCATTTTTGGCTCTACATGTGCATCCATATCTCGCTGTGTGGGCCTCACAAGAGGAAGCCGAACTGTGAACGTGTAACTGATTCACTCTGCCGAGAGGTTATTGTCACAGCGATGTTCCCTCTGTAGGACGCCTTTGGTGTAGCAATTGATTTATAATTCAGTGTCAGATTAGACCCACTGATGCCATCATTGTGACGCAAGCCAGATATAGACGTTATTGAGCCACGCTGCGGATACATGGCCCGAAGTAATTGTGTTTACGTTATGTCATTCACTTTAAGCGATAGAGGCTTTATCTCTCGAGGCGGGAATGGGCAACATTTTTACCCGGAGATCCGTGCTGATTGAGATAAAGCAAAAACAAAGGGCCGAAGTTGTTCTTTTTGTTCCCGCCACGACACGTTTATGGCACGGCTGCCGGGCTGGGTTGAAAGATGCTTTTACAGTGTCGCAGTTGCATGCGCGGACTACTTCAAAAACGTGACATTCGAACCACTGACGACTACCGTTAGCAGGAGCCAACTTGAGTCCTGTCTGAACGGACACTGGGCCCTCTGTTGGAATCACGAGAAGTAGCGGCACCGACTCATTTTAGCCCAGAGATTCACCAGCATACAGAATGCAGCTTTTTTTTATCGCGTTTGAAGGTGATGCTTTGTTCTGCTTTGAGGATATCGCATGGCTGCATCGAGATCCTTCCCGGGTCAGTTCTGGCCCCCCGGGGGTCGTATTTGGCCAACGCGTTTTATAGGGAGGGCCTCGAATCTCTTGGATATAAAATTAAATGTGTGCGCATCAAACTGTCTAGTTCGACATCACCAATCACCAACCGGTTTCCACATGCTCGAGCCGCCTCAGCCCGGCGCACGGTTCCCCAGGAGGTGCGCCGGCGTGCCGTATATTATAGCCGTGAAAGACAAGTGTTCTCGGCTCCGGCGCAGAGTCGCCTAAATTGAGCTTTGCAGCTGCGTCCCGGCGGCGGCCAAAACCGCCAGGCGGTTGTGTGCCGCGGCGAGACGTCGGACATCGGAACCCCCCCCCCCCCGAGAGGGATGAGCACACGAAAAGTGGATGAAGAGGGAAGGGTAATCCCATCTCGCCCATGAATCCGAACACTTATTCACCCACTCTGTTCCTCTCGCCTTTGCTCTGCAGCCAGACACTTCATTACTTCCTTTTCCATCACACACACACACACACACACATTTCAATATCACACAGTTGACTTTGCCAAGGGCTTATCTGCACCACTGCCAAACACCAGCACTTAGCCCCGTAGCCATAACCCTTGCAGGGACAGTGGGACAGCACCACTGATGCAGCGCTGTGAATATTATCTGCCACGCTCCACTTAAGAGCAACCCTGGATCCAATTTGGCTGCATTTTTTACTTGATATAAAAAAAACAAAAAAACAAAAAAACCCCAAAGAGCTCCCCTGGCAGTTTGCTCCTTTGTTGTTTGTGGCCACAGCCAGCTGTTTATAGATGCTCTTTGCCTCTGCCTGACGTCCCGTCAGAGGCCCGTCTCACCCCGTCTCACCCCCACGCGCCCCCCCAAACCCCCCCCCCTCAGCTGTGAGGGCTTAGTGTGCTGCTTGCCGTTGGGCTCTCAGATCTATATATCGCTTGACCTCTCCAAAACGCCGGGCCGGCCTCGGACACAGTTGTGGTCATTGTGCTGGTAGTTAATGATTCTGCCCCTCCATTTTCACCCTCAGTCTCCTTCAGTTCCGCCGCCTCCTTTTTTTTTTTTTTTTTTTTTTATAGAGTCAGGAAATGGCCGCCCCAAATGGACGTAACTTCCAGGTCAGTGGATGTGGGGTGAGGGGGTCGCGGTTTGGTTGACACGCGGATGACCGTTTTATTTATTTATTTATTTAATTTTTTTGCGGCAGGCCGATGGATTTCGGAGACCTTTCGAGGCCACCTCACTCCGAGAACTGCGCGCGCGCGGAAGCAGGCGCATGCCGTTTTTTTAGCACGCCAAGACGAGCGAGCACTTGGCCCGCTCTTCACTGATCCTCTGCGGTTTGATCTCCTCGCGCCGTCCTCCGCTCTCCTCCCACTGCTCTTGCATTTCTCCTTCTCCTCGCCTCTTTCTTCACTCTCGCTCCCTCTGTTCGCCTCATTGCTAAGCAACAATGACAGCCGTGACAGATCTGCGCTTTGGCTCAAACGGTGTCACATCTGACTTTAGCCAACCCCCTCCCACGTAAACACACACACACACACACACACACGCGCGCGCGCACACATGCTACGCAACCAACTGCCCTGCTGGTTTGCGGTTTATGATTTCCCCCCACCACCAAAACAGCTCCCTGGTCAGCACCCCCCTCTCCGAGGCGACAGGGGGGGAAGCGTCCAGCTGGATGGAGCTGTTGTGTTCCTCTCCTGAGGGCTTTGATCCTTTGCCCTTCGTCCCCCAAATCAGTGGCCGGCCTGCCAGCCCAGAGGAGGGGGGGGGGGGGGGGGCGGG
>CAAKHG010050570.1:9838-22713 GCA_901007715.1 Dactylopterus volitans
CTTTAAAGACACATTTCATCTACTTTGATGTCTTGCTACGCTGGCAATATCCATGGCCGGACGCATTTACGGTTCTGAGTTCTCCTTCTTTACAGTCATCCCATTCTTATTCATATATATACATAGATTATATATATATATATATATATATATATATATATATATATATATATATATATATATATATATATATATATATATATATATATATATATATATATATTACTACAGATGATGTATATGTGGGAGGTGTATTCATAAGCCACTTTACCTTCAGGCCTGTCATTCATAAGGCTCAAAATTACAAAATTCTTACTGTCGTTATATTTATATGTGAACCTAAACAAAAAAATACTTGTGTTGTTGTGGTTTTTTTTTTTTCTCAGGGAACAAGCTGCTTACTGCGTTGGATGCGGGACATTGACGACGAGCTCCACGCGCTGGTAGCTGGTAAGACGAGACAGAGCAGCCTGTCAAATAAAATCCTGTCGAGTGATCGCCATCTGATTTTTTTTGTCATGTCTGTCGACTCGTGCTGTTTGACAAAAGTGTCCTTCCATTTATCTTTTGCCTTTCAAGGCTTCCTGGCTGGCACCTCAATGTTCTTCTACAAAAGCACCACAATATCCATGTATCTCTTCTCGAAGCTGGTGGAGGTAAAAACAAAATCTCTCTGTATTTTAGATGCTATACTCTGGATAAACAGCATGTTTTTTTAATAATCCATGAAATGAATTTTATCATCAAACAACCATGTATTATAATGTAATCTTAATGTGAGATTTACTGAAGCAAGCAAAATTTGACACGTTGTTACGTGTTTTTATGCCTTTCCAGTCCTTGGTGATGGAAAATGCGGACTAATCAAAACATTTCTTAAAGTGTGTGCTATGTTGACAGAGAAGTGGCTGCCGGCACTCTCTTGACACCAACATCGTCACTTCACCTCTCCTGTGATGGAGTTGGTGTTTAGGAACTATTTCAGCTTGAACTTCTAGGCTCTGCCTCTGGGTAGTCATGGGGCCATCTTCCAAACCTTCAGACTCCTTTTAAGAAAATGGTGGTTTTACCCCGCTGAACACTGCAGATGCGGCTGTATCACTGTTCCTGATTGGTCCGTGTTTTTTTTTTGTGTGTGTGCTTGTGTGACAAAGTAAGTTTTGACCGCACAAGCTAGGCTCCAAGCTAACTTGGGAGGATGAAATTCCGATTTTTGTAAGATGAGTCTGGTGGCTTTGAGGATGGTGACACAATAGCTTCCGTTCACTTTCAGAAAAGGCGATCTGATGTCCCCTGCCAAGGTATATCTGCTGCTGATTAAAAACTAGTCCAATCAAGTTTTGTTTGGTTTTCGGTTCGACGAGTGGAGTTCTTGAGACCTGTTCCAAACTTTGTACACAGCGTCAATTGTGGGAGGTTTGGTGTCAGAAGTTTGCTGGCAATGCATCCCGGTACATGTAGGCACTGCTGCTGTGGAGCAGGAACCTGGAACTCTGCTTTCTCAAACACGAGGGGAAATGTATTGCTCCGATTGACTACATTTACCATCAACACTTACTGGGCGTACGCATGAAAGCAAAAGAATTTGTGTGTACGATCACTATATTTACATATATAAAAGAAGCCTGTTTTCTAGACGCTGTGTTGGAATCACGATTTTGTTCCAGCAGCACGAGTGCCGCTCAAAATTATCCGTGTGATCAAGGCACGTCATTCAAAGCAGCACTTCCTGCTTTGCTGTGATTGGACTGCACACGAGCCTTCACTGGCATCGTAGCTGCTCAAAGTCGCACTAGAGCCAAGTTGAAATCTTTAAAAATGGCAGCTGTCCACAAGTGTGTTGGCATAAAATGTATTACATGTTATTGTTTATCAATAATCAGCACCTGTTATAACATCTGTCCTTAGACCATGTACTTCAAGGGCATCGAGGCTGGCCGGTTCCCTTACTTTCCTCATGCCGACACCGTCTTGTATGCCATCTCCACCGCTATCTGTTTTCAAGCTGTAAGTAACCCACTCTCAGACATGCATACATGTGCACATCACACACTTTTTTGCTGAATAAAGATATAATGAATGTCTTGAAACTGTGACGCAGGCCGTGATGGAGGTGCAGAACCTGAGGCCCACATATTGGAAATTCCTGCTGCGTTTAACTCAGGGCAGGTATGCAAGTGTTGTGTCAAGTATGAGCCTTATTCAAAGGTTTCAAGCTGGTACCCAGTTTGTCATTTGTAGAAATAGCTCATAAGATTGGGATGGCCTAATTGGCCAACCCCTAACTCAGATATTGTGACAAGGAAATAAGTAAACCAAAGTAAATATCACAAACATCGAGGTTGACATTACGCCAACATCCCAATCTCATGATCTTCAAGTAGTTGCTGTGTATGCAGTGTTCATGTTAATGTAGATATCAGCTCATGAGAGATGTGTTTTGCATAACAACGCAAATCATTTTTTTGCCTCCCAGGTTTGCTCTGATGAACCGACAGCTGTTGGATGTGTTTGGCACCCAGGCCTCCAGGGACTTTAAGGGCTTCGTGCCCAAACTGGACCCTTGTTACACCACAGTGCCCAGCCAAACGGTGCTTCCACCGGGAGACAGCATCCAACTGGGGTGACGTGGGACCGGCCTATGAGAGGGAGAATAGCAGCTCAGACGTCGTCGCGAAACGCGATCTCCTTTTTGGGGGACGTGAAAGCCCATGATTTGTCCAGAGCAGCGTGTCCTAAGTGTCAAGTGTAGCACAAGCGCGCATACCGACTGGAAACCGGGAAAGTATGTAAATAAAGCACTGCCCCAAACAAAACAAAAGTTCTTATGATACAACCATCAGAATTAATGACATAAATCTAGCGTGATTTCCTTTACACGTCAGGCAAATTAACCTGTTCCAATACTTTTAAGTGAAAGCAGTAGTTCAAAGGAAGGAAATATCTTTTGGGGTTAATTCAACCCAATCACAATGAAAATTTGATATTAGTTCACTAGGTTATGAAAATTACTTCGCTTAGATCGCAGCCATCCTTCAGTCATGTCCCGTTCTTTTTCAGGGTGCTTGGTAGTCGTTACTGACCGAACTAGTTTCGGTCATTTTGACGGCTGCTCTCGCCCCCGCAGGGTGAATCTGGTCGCTTTGGGGATGGTCACGGCGATACTTGTATTGATTTAATGTATGTAAGAGAAGCAAGAAGTTAAAGTTGCGCTCTGATCATTTCTGAATGTGTACTTTTAAGACAACGGGTGACGGTGATGAGCCAGAATTAATTAGCCGTTTCAAATGTTTTACTCCGCGCTAAACAGCAGGAGGTGTATTTAGATCAATAATGTCAATATTATGGTGAAAAAAACATGGAAAATCACCCTTGCAACTGTTTTTTTAATACACATAATTTGCAAGCTATTTTTACAAATCTCTTTTCCACTGTTTTTCATTTCACTTAAATGATTGCAAAGGACTGACCCACTCTAATGGACACTTGATGTAAAAAAAACAAAAAAAACATAATTTCTCCATAATTGATGAAATTAAGAGGCGTTAAATGGTGCCAGGGAACATGTGGGGAATCTCTTATCTAGTTTGGGCTGTTGAAAATAATAAGCGGCTGTTTACATGCACAAGAAAACAGGTTATTGGAGAAAAAACATGAAGGCAGATGCAGGGAACTAACCTGATACCTTTTATACAGCATAAATATATATAATGGGTGTGTATGAGAGTAATTTCACATATTCACCATATTTTTATGTAGAGTTTTGCCCTTTTTAAGTGTATTAAAAAGCTCGTGTTATTTAAGAGACACTTGGTGGACGACAGTTTTGGAGAGATTACTTTGTCATAACTGGCTGCAGTGACCATCTGGTGGTGATGAACCACTTTTAATACCATTTGCATTTATTCTACTAATCATTCCACTTTAGACCTTTTTTTTTATTTTTGTTTTGAGGTTTAGATTTTGGAAGAGTTTCTTTCCATTACTCCTACCACGTGGCTGCCACAGTCACAAGTGCATTTGGTGCCCGAGGAGATTGGCACGTTGTTGCACGTCTGGTTTTACATGAGGACACACGACTACTGCCTGTTTAATTGTTAAAATGTCATGTGAAACAAATTGCAAACATATTATTATATAGCAGTACGGCACTGGGAGCCAAGACTCTTGACACGCAATAGACAAATGTAAAGAATGAAGTTCATCAGCTGACGACGGGAAGGAGGCTGAATTTGCGGCTTTGTGTTGCTGAACAGTTGAAAATCGGAATGACGAGCAAGTGGTTTCAAAAGTTGAAGATTTGGATCGCAGCCTGTACGATATGCAGTGGTTTCAATTTGAAAGTCATTTTCAAAGCCAGATCAGTCCTTTTTCAAAACGTCCTGTGGATTTGGGTGCAGAGTGATCAGAACGACGTGACATCCGTTCATGCAGGTCAATCTCAGACCCACACAAAACACTTTTAGTAACTGTGAAGGGTGATTGTTTTTGCCGAGTTTAAGATCTACTGCGCTTGCTGAAAAGTGACGAGAGAAAGTCGTTCTGAAGTGAACGAAGCGATGACCCGTCGTCGCTGTCGCGGTTGATGTAACGTCGCATAACATAAATGACGCTAGACCACCTCGCTCCAGGCGTGAAATGAGTGCGCGCCGCTGAGCTGTGCCGTTTGATTCTAGACTTGTTTGAACTGTCGGTTTGTTTACGTCAGAGTTTGCGTTCAGTGCTCCAAACCCAGCTTTAGACACACCTGACCTCCATACCTGAAGCCATGATTGTGCAAAACACAGAACAAAGTTCACGTCTAGACTGAACTAGAGATCTTTAAAAAAAAAAAGTGATATATATTAAAATCTAACAAGAGTTTTAATGCACATATCTACAAATGTTATTGATTGATGTGGAAAAAAGTTGTTCATTAAAATGGTTCTTGATTCTGAGTTCGTGACTTGTGTCTATGCAGATGTGGAACACATTTTTGGCGCAAATGAACATGTGACCTCAGTTTTCAATAGTTTGATGTTCACAGTTACCGCAAAAGATGGAATTTTTATGCATTTATGGGACAAAATATGTTCTATTTCCTGTGTCTGAAGAACATTCGCCCTAAAGGGCCCATCACATGGAAATATCAAACATGGCCGACTGTACCATTCTGCATAGGCAGATACCTAAAAGTATTAACTATGTGGCGCGCCACTTTTAACGGAGAACAAGTTCATTCAGTCTGACGTAGCATTTCTGCATATTATTTAATGCTGACAACCAGCACATTTTGGCAATAATTCACCCAAAAATTAAAATTCATACATTTTCTACTCACCACTCTGCTGCTGAAGGGGGGTAGTGTTTGTTTGAGTTTCAGAGGTAAACAGTAAACGGGTACCTATTCTTTAAATGCAACAAAACAAAACCATGTGTGTCTGTAGTACTACATTTAGCCTGAGCACATTGTGTAAATGATGTTTCGAATCAAATTTGAATGCTGGGGCTTACAGGCGCTTGGGTTATACCACAGGTGAAGTATGGACACATTTTATGTTTGTTTTGTTTTGTTTTTCAAAAGTTTTATGTTTTGAGGAAGGGGGTCACTGTTTACTTGAATTTTATTGGATCTGGCTGTAATGCTGGCCGTTCACCCCAGAAACTCCAAAAGTGTTGTGTCGATTCGAAACAGTTCATCCGCCCTTCCAGCAGCAGTAGTTACAGTGAGTGGGTACATTTTTTTCATTTTTGGGTGAACTGTCCCTTGAATGCTTACGAATGCGTTGTCACACATTTGCATTTCTGTCATGGTCATTCATCTCATGAAGATGGCAAGAACAGGAAGGTGCACTGTCCTTTGCTTGGTCATGCCTTCTAACTAAAAAAAAAACAGGCCAGGAGGTGAAAAAGACATGTTTACTGTCATTCTGCACAGCAAATGCACAACATACAACTGGAAGATTAATTAACATTGTTGGAGGATAGAAGTCAGCTTCAGTGACATCTAATGTAACATTTCCAGAGAGGAGCAAGGTAAAAGTTATCAACCAAATGTCATGTTTATAATAGATGGATGGGTCCCACAGGGTGATTCCTAATGATTTTGCCTTTGCGTTACCTTCCAGCCAATACTGCAATACTACTACTGGTCAGAGAGATCGGGTTTTATTCATAGGACTTGGACGCCTGCAGCAGGTGGATGGTGTTTCCTAATTTCGAGCAGGCATCTATTCAAAAAACTGAAAATCTACAAGTGATGGAAAGTCCTGGAGTTTAACATCAGGCTAAAAAATAAACTGTGATAAATCCTATCCTCAGTTATTATTGTTTAATCATGTGTTTTCTAATTTCGTATATGTATTACAGAGCCGGTAGATTTAGTCCGCACTCTGTGGGTGGTGGTAATGTGCTCAAAAGGCAGCATAATCAAAATATAACAAAATAGAAACACAAGAAAGAATGCTGAATTTTTTTTTAAAGTTTGATAAACAGAAAGTTTAATAAACAGAAAAAACAACAAATGTAGTTTGCTCTGAGGCCAAGAACATGTGACTTCAAGCTGAATTAATGTAAATAACCGTCGAGTAACTTGTAATCATCAAAGTGTGCACGACATCATAAAGTCTGTATATTGTATGACATCATAAAGTAGTTTTTTTTTTTAACAAACTCCACCCCGGCAGGTGGCGGTAACGCGCCTATGTGCTGGCTGCCCGAAAGCCAACAAAAACCACGAAGAAGAAGAAGTTCCTGGACATCGTGCGGGGCTGTGACGTTCTCTCCGTGCGTCTTCTGACACCGCTAACTCGAGCAGCCGCCGCCGCCGCGTTACCGTGAGGAAGTGACACTTCAAATGTTGATATTTAAACATGGGTAAGAACAAACAGCGGACCAAAGGAAACGTCCGGGTGAGTACAATTCCCGGCGGTTTCAATAGCCGCAAACGCGGGCTCAAGCTAACGCGTATGTACGTCAGCTGTGTTGTCCCAAACTATTTCGTAAGCAGCGAGCGCCCCCACCCCACTAAGAGTATTGTTCGTGTTAAATTATACGTCCGTTTACTACCTTATTCCAGCCGTCCAGCAGCAGCCGGGCCGCCGAGGTGCTTCTCCGGGAGGGCGGCGTCATCCCGGGCTTCGTGGGCTTTGACTCGTCGCTCACCTCGGAGCTGAGCTACGTGCCCGCTATCAGCGGAGCGGAGGAGATCGACAACCTGGTGGACGCCGATTTCCGACTCGTGCTGAGGAAGCTCTCGAAGCGGGACGTGGTCACCAGGCTGAAGGTGAGTTTGAGGTCCAACTTTTGAGCTCCGGGGACACGTTGCACACAGAGCTCTCGGAGGGTCGCAGCGCCAGTGCGAATGTAACACAGGCGGCACCTTTTTTTTTTTTTGGACCCGTCTTGGCCTCTGGTTGTGTTCCAGCTGTGTGCGTTTGTGCTGCTCCGCAGGCGGTGCAAGACTTTGGCTCCATGTGTCAGGAGCGTGACGATAAAGACGTGAAAGGGGTGCTGCCGTACTGGCCGAGGATTTACAGCAAGTTGTCAGTGGTGAGTTTGGCATCCGTGAGACTATTTGCAAGTATTTCCTATTTGCATCTAAGTCGCATTGAAGCAGTGCATCCAGTTTCTTACACAACTGCTCCAAGCTTTACCGTCATGTTGTCTGCAGCCACGAGCAATGTTTTTGTCGCTTACATTTGTGTGCAGCCATCAAGCATCACATCATTACCGCTGCATCTTTACTGTAGATTGTGATGCAACAGCCCTGCAATAACTGGGCTGTAATTTGTGATGCTGTTGAACTGTACTGGGTTTTCACTGGGGGGGGGTCCCTAATATTTTGGTCATCCCACTCATATGCATCAGGGTGACAAAGCATAACAACACCTCTCGGTGCAGCACCACAAATCCCCTCCCTGATAATAATCATTAAAACATGTCTCTCGCCCAGATTCAGTGCGGCGCCGTTGCATTGCACTCTCCGGTAAACATTGCAGCAGTCGTGATGTCACGCTTGATCGGCGCCCGTCTGAGAAAACGTCTGTGTATGAGTTTCGTGAAGGGAAGATAACCGTCTTCGTCGTTATCTCCTGGAAGGACCATGATCGCCGCATCCGGGAGGCCACCCAGCAGGCCTTCGAGCAGCTGGTGCTGAAAGTGCGCCGCAGCTTGGCCCCGTTTCTGAAGAGCTTGATGGGCCACTGGATTTTGTCCCAGTGTGACACCTACACACCCGCGGCCTCCGCCGCATGCCGGGCCTTCCAGGCGGCCTTCTCACCAGCCAAACAGCCGGAGGCTCTCGGCTTTTGCAAAGACGAGATCCTCAGTGTGAGTTTTTCGGCTCCCTTCTAATGACGACAAAGTGATCTGCGCTATTATTTAAATGGATCTAGGTTTAACTCAAATTTGTTGGCTTATTATTACACTGCAGGTGCTCCAGGATATTTTGTTAAAGGACACTGCAGACACGCTCAGTGATCCACAGTGAGTTAACAGCTCTTTTACAGCCTCCGTGTCGGCAGAACAGTATGGTAATCTCGCGGAGTGTTTGGTGAGGTATGGGTTTTCTTCGTTCTCTAGAAGCGTGACCGAGGAGGAGAGAGAAGCCAAGTATGTGCGCATGCTGACCAGCTCCCTGCTCGGGGTGAAGAGGTTGCTTGTCCTGCTGCCACAGAATGACCGGGGGGCTCTGGAGCAAAGACTGGCACATCTGGTCACCTCTGCAAAGTTCTGGAAATACAGCAAACACAAGACACCTCAGGTACTGACGCTGAATGGTTCTGATAGATAGATAGATGTATGTAACAGACGTAGGAATGCGTGTGTGCATGTGTATGCGTGTAACAAAGCAATAATTAAAATGTTCACCTGGCACAAGCATGTGATGTAGTTTCACTAAAATAAATCCCTATAAAATCTTAACTGTATTACATGTATAGACAAACATGTAGACTTAATTGCACAACTCGGATTAAGATTAGCGTTATTATCCACATTTAAGTCATGATGTAGCGCAGACGTTCCCGGTTATTTCCAGTGCCCCAGCAGGACAGTGTGGCTGAATTGATCTGAAATTTTGCCGCTTTCTTGCTATTCATTTGGTCTAGGCTGTGCCTATGTCAATGCAATATAGAGGCACACTGCATGCTCTGTGTAGTTCAGAGTTCATTTCATTCCCTCATACTTGAGTGTGATAGTAACGTGCAATTACTCCTCAATTACCACGTCAGAAGTTGGTTTTTTTTTTGCCCCCGCCCCAACAGGTCAGAGGGGCATTTTTCGAGATGGTGTGCGCTCTGTGCGAGCTGACTCCGGCGCTCGTGCAGGCTGAAGCAGCACGACTCTGCCCTGCTGTCCTGCTCAGCATCGACGACACAGATCCTCTGGTGCTGCCTTCTGTGTGGGAAGCTGTTCTCCACGTTGTGTCCACCATCCCTGTAAGACTGAGTTGGAATGATCTCTTGGTCATTGAGTGTCCCTGCCCGGGTGCTTAAAAAGCATTTATCAGTGCTGTCGATCGATTACAGAAGATTAATTAATTAATTGCAAAATTTGCTGTAATTTATTGCACTTAATTGCTTTTCGTCTTCAGGCTAAAGCTTGTAATAGTGGATATTTAAATGTTTAAATTTGAATGACTTCTCTCAGTCCATTATCTTCTATTTGGGTGGTGGTGTCTAGCGATCCAACTAGCCAAAGAGCTACTGATCCTCTGACTTACAGTTTTGGTTATTGGCCTACAGTCCTGTGATGTAGCCTGTCATTGTCCCATAGCCAAAGTTTCGGCCAGATGTTTTTGCTTTGAAATGATTGGTCAGTTAGGAATTAACTCAGGTTTCCCCGAAAGATCTGTTATGCAACTTTTTAAAGTTAAACTTTCCTCCTAAAGCGCAAACGTTTTCCTTATCCATGCTCAGCCAAAACGGTTTTGGTGATGGACACGCCCTCATAAGTCACTTGTTTTGTTTTATTCTATTGTTTTGTTTGTTTGTTTGTTTGTTTGTTTGTTTGTTTGTTTTTTGGCAGATGGTCATCATAGGTCAACGCCGCAGCTGCGCCAATTGCGTGAATTTTTTAAAAACGCATTTAAGATGTCATGCGTTAACGCAAAAAAAATGACATTAATTTTGACAGCATTAACATTCACACAAAAGTTAATGTATCTGTTGATTCACTTAATACACTGAAGTTAAACCAACTCTTTGCCCTTTTCCAGGACTGCTGGACACATGTAAATGCCAAGAAGGGCTTTTTGCCGAAACTGTGGGCTTTACTAAGAGAAGGTGGCAAAGGCATGGCTAAAGCGCTGCACCCCAATTTAATGCCGCTCCTCAGCCAGCTGCCCCCACAGGTCACTGAGCCAACTTTGGACTTCTACACCATGTTCTTCACTTCACTCATTAACGGGTAACTTTTTGGTTTGTGTGTGTGTGTCTGACAATGCCTGGCCAACATATCGCGATAATAGGTACATTCCAATATGCCTTTTTTTTTTTTTTTTTTAAAGTGTGATTTTCAAATCAGGGAATGCAAATTTTACTTACAAGCTAATTGACATACTTTATAGCCTTTGTTGCCCTTGTCTCAGTTTGTCCAGTGAGCGCGCATCGACGAGCCCATCGGAGACGGCGGTCATAATTGCCGCTGTTGTTGAGTGCTTGAGATACTGCATACTGCACTGTGCAGAGCAGGAGGACGATCACCGAAAAATACGGACCATGCTCGTTTCACAGCAGGTGAAATCGCAGTTGCACATTTTTTCCCCCCCTCATGTCCAATCTACTGAAAATGCTCGGCCCTTACATTGTTCTGTTGTATTTTGTAGCTTCTACCACTTATAGAAAGGGCTCTTGAAAATCCCTCCCTTCAGAGTGGTCCTCTTTTCCTTTTGGTCACTGAAATGCTCGTTTCCTGGGAGAAGAGGGCAGGCTTATGTAATGGGAGTGAAGGTGATGATGGCGAGAATGTCTTTCAAGAACTTCTGTCAGACTTCTGGGAGGGGCTCGGTCTGCTGTTTGTGCGTTACACAGACAATGAGGAAGCGGATGCACAGGCCTTGGAAGGGATATCTACGTTGCTGCAGGTGAGTTTGGTTTTGTAGAACATTTGGTTCTAAGGTCTCCATGTTGACGCAGAGGATGCAGGGGAGCTTTATGCCTGCCAGCGCTATTAATGGTTTAAACTGTGGTCAAGCTGACATAGGAAACTTAATAGATAAATCTCATTTTCTTTTGTTTCTCCAGGTGATGCGTTACCCCGAGAGAGTAAACAGAAACCAAACGCAGAAGAAGAAATCTGTCAAGATCTGTTTGTCCAAGACGGAAGACAGTGAGAATACGGGAGTTGGGGGACATGGTGTTGACAAGCCAGTGCAGACGCCGACGGAGCTTATGAATGAGAAGGCATTTGGATCCCCACAGACCCAGCATTTTGAGGATGTAGTGTGCCAGCTGGCACAACTGTGCCTGCTGCATGTAAACGAGAGAAACTCGGAAAGACATCTTGTTTTCCTCTCCCTTCTCCTGCGGTCCTTCCACACACCCACGGTCTTCAGCGTAAGTCATATTTGACAGCTACATGGAAGAGTATATTTTAGTGCCTGCTGTTTTTCTACTTGCATACCATCTATCTGTCTTTGTATTGGCCCAAACTGAAAAATTTAAGTTAAAACGTGTGTGATGTGCTGTGAGAAGTTGTTTACTTTATTTTCGATTAAACAAGCAAAAACCTCTTTTCCCTAAACTTTTATTACCTTAGACATTAGTCGACTCAGATGAAACGATAGCAAAGGATGGGGAGCAGAAGGACGGCGTGAATATGAAAAATCCAGCCATGCAGTTCCTTCTCGAGCGAGTGGTGGTGTGGCTGGCGGAGGAGAGGCGCACAGACACAGAGCACCTGGTGGAGATGGTTTTCAGCTCGCTCCACTGCTGCAGCCGGCAGGAGACCATCCACATCCTAAACCACATCACCATGGTAACAGGAGATCCCGACGTGAGCGCATGTTAGCTGTTGTTATTTGATGTGCATCAATGTATGTATTGTGTCTACTTTCTAGATGGGTCTACAGTGGGGAGTCATCCTACAAATCATACAGAAGGTGTGTTGGGCTCCTCTTACTCATGCAGTTTTTACAGCGCGTCATCCGATTTGCATGATTTAAGTTTTAAGTGTCTGTGCTTCTCTGCTATCTGCCCTAACAGGCATCTGCAGACCCTGACACTCTTATGAGTTGTAGTGAGTGGTTGAGAGGTTCGGTTTTGGGGGAGCAGCTCCTCGGATTAACAGAAGATCTCTGCAAGGTGGGACCCAGCAGCACCTCCTCTACCAGCTGCCACAGTTGGACCCTTATCAGCCTGGTTCTTTCTCAGCGCCACAACAATGGTAAACAAAGTCATGTTGGTTGCCTTTTTTTATTTTTTTTTACCACCGCTGACAGATGTGCATGCTTTGCTGGACCCTACATGCATATACTTTTTTTGGAGTTTCTTATTAGTCTTCAGCCTGTATAATTATCTTTTTTGATGTGTTTAAAATGTACAGAATCACTGATAGGGGAGGTATACTTGGAGAAGATCTTGGAGAAGCTTCACGCCACCCTGTCTGAGACTAAGAGTCTGTCAGACGCAGGCAACATGGAACCACTGGTCTCCTTTATCTGTGATGTGGCTTCCACATTCTTCTCTTCTGTGCAAGACTGCCTTCTTCTACTCTCTGCTGAGGAACTCTTGCTCACCGTCTTCCAGCACACAGCCCAAGATCAGACACACACACACCTGTCTGGTAGGTACTCACACAGTGCGTGCACACACACACACACACACACACACCGTGACTGAAATGGATAATTAAGCAGTATAATGGCAGTACTATGGATAACAGTAACAGTGTCA
>CAAKHG010050570.1:40497-54319 GCA_901007715.1 Dactylopterus volitans
ATATCTTTGGCAGCAGGGAGGAGCAGTGTTTCGCCAATGTTGTGGGGTTTCCCCGCCTTCGCAATGCGTAACGCTCCGCGGTATGACGCCTCGGTTGCCTTGGCATTTGCTGTGTCTCAATAACTTTGATCTGTGATCTCAGTTCATGAAGCTTCCTCTCAAAAAAATCACGGGGCTTGCCTTTTAAACTCTGGCGCTTCGTTTCAATATGACGCCGGAGTTTACATGGGCGCATACCGTCGTTTAGTAACTTCTCACTGCAGATAACGCGCTGTGGCAGCGGAGCATCTTCAGGACCGGTGAAAGTAAAGCCCAAATTTAAATATTCGGAGTCATATCCTCCGTTTTCTGCTCGCTCCAGACTCTTTGTCCCCTCCAACTTTCATTTGAGGTCCACGTACCAAAAATCGATCCATTTTCCATCGATATAATGTATTTGACTGAGTAGATTTTTTTTCCCGCAAAATGTTTAAATGTTTCTCTCGCTGCGCCGCCCCTGGTGTCCTCTGGCGCCCCCCAGGGGAGGCGCGCCTCACACTTTGAAAACCGCTGGTCTAAAGGATTTGTGTGTGTGTGTTTGTGTGTGTGTGTGTGTGTGTGGGGGGTTAAAGGGAAATGAAAAGAGGGAGAGTACGTGTTTGCGTTTTATTAGTTATGTATTTCAGCTTGTTCTTTCAGCAATTTAATTTTTTTGGTCCCATTTTACAAGTCTTTAATGCATATATTTTGACAACAAAATGAAAAGAATCCCCTTGCCGCAGCACGTCTGATGGAGATGAGCCACGTCCGTGAGAAAGTAGTGTCCCAATTACTCCTCCTGTCCTGCATTCTGGGATACTTGCTGGCCTTTTTTTTCTTTTTTCTTTTTTCAAATATTCACCATCCCATGTGAGTCCCTTCCTCACTCAAGTACATCAGCGTTCTTTGGCATGATTTTTGTTGTAACCTTTAACCCCCCTGTTTTGAGTGTGTGTGGAAGTGAATAAATAGTTTTATGGAGAGGATGGGCTTTGATTTCTGAGGAGGATTTCTGGTTCTAAGTTATTGTCCCAGTATAAACTGCTCTCCTGGTTTTTCTTTAGCTGCGGGCTCCCTTGCTCCCATAACAAGCTCCCCCTTCACCTCTTCATAATGATTCTAGAGAACCCCATATACCCGGTCCAAAGGTCTGAGACAAAGGAGACTAAAACCCTGTGCAGTCTTTCTCAGGCTGTTGACTGCCGGCCACAGTGCGACTGGGCTGGAATAGCCAAGAGAAAAGATCGGCTCCGTCTGCCCCTGCGCTAAAATGTCTGACAGCACCACTGCAAGTTAGCAAAGACATCAGTCTTCATTGTCCATCTCCAACCACACCTTTATGTAGTTTTAGCTTTATCTCGGGTTGGATTGAAGACCTGAAAATGTTAGATTTGGTGGGATCGATCAAAGCCCGAATGCAGAGACTCAGTGCAGAGCTCTTATCACCGCAAAAGCTGAGAGGAAAAAAGTTTGATCCTTTTTTTTTGTGTGTGAAATGGATCTGCCCTCTAATTTAATGGGCTCTCTCTTGGCCCAGGCTCCACCTCCTCAGTCCCCCGCCCACCATGTTTCATGGAAAGTACATTAAAAATGGACTTTGATAATTATCATTTTAATGATTTTTAATATATGTGAATTTGATCTCATGGGCTATTTTATTTACTGCCGTTTTATTTATTTTCCCCGTGGAAATGGCCCTCTGGCACTCTGCCTTTCCTGTATCTCCTGGGCCTCCGTAGCTCCTCCATTCTACACAACTCACAGTGCATATTATTATTATTTCCCGTGGAAATTGAGCCTTTTTCATGATCTTTGATGCATATTATTCAGTGCTGAGCATTATTATTTTACCAGGGTGTTTTGTGCTGGCTTGAGAGTTAAAAGACGCTTTATGGGCATTTTTAGTTTTCCTGTTTTGGCGCAATTTGCATTGAGTCTGTCCGCCCCGGTGTCATGTGACCTTTCCCGGAGTAAACGTTGCTATGTTTGTATGCGTAGGAGGTGCAGAGAGAGAAAAGGCCCAGAGTGCCATTAATTTGTTTTTAATGTCTTCTGCAGGTGTGCATTTTCATTAACTTTATAAGCTTTTGCTGTTTCTGTATCATCACTCTCCCCCGCCTCAATGTTCTTTGGCCGCAAGGTGGCAATGTATCCGGTTGATTGTTTTCTTATTGTTTTGAGGATTTGTGGTTAGAACTGATCTCAGATAAATGGTGTCCTGTGTAAAATAAATATCTCCTGATGATGATTAATTTCTAAAATAGTTCATACGGTATGTGTGAAATTAGGCCGTGCCATGTTGCATTGCTGAGGGAGTTTAATGAATACCGGAAACTAGTCCAGTGAGTCACCCTCCTTCATCCCCTGTTCACACACCGGTGTAACACGGGCTGTTGGGTTAATTTATTTATTAGCTGTAAGCCATAATCATCAAAATTAAAACAACTAAAGGCTTGAAATATTTCACTCTCTGTGCAATCTATATGATGCCACTTTTTAAATGGAATTACTGAAATAATTGAACTTTTCCACTCTGTTTTAATCTATTGAGATGTGGCTGTCTAAGTTGCTTTGCTGTCATCCGTGGACCCAAAAATAAAAAAAGATAATTCCACTCGCCACGCTTGGTGAGGCATAGATCTCGCGGTCATATCACATTCATTTTAGGTATATCAAGATCTTCCTGCAGAAAAACTAGCTGCATACATATTTTTTTCATCTTTCTACAGGAAGATGGTTTAGTTCCAGCAACGGCGCACTTTTCAACTTTGCAGAGGGACCTTCTGTTAACACACTGCTGACCTCAACCTGAAGGAATTTTTTTTTTTTTTTTTTTGAAACATGAATTGAAGAAAAATCTAGTCATAACTTTGTCAGGGGATTTTTTTTTTTATTATCTTTCTGTTCAGATTCAACAGAGTTGGTGGATAAACTTTCAACTAGACATGGTGCCGCTACAAATCAGATCATTTTTCGGTACCAGTACAGATGATTTGCCTACTTAAATGCTATCCTAACTTAAATTATGTATACAGTATGACACAATGAGGAGCAGTATGCCAAATCTAAAATGACGTAAATACCCACAAGCAACTTAATTTACAAACCGGAGGTCCTGGCTGTGGTTAAAAAGATCAGTGCCAGGACACGAGCAGGCTGGACCTTTAGCTGAGACTGATGAATTGGGATTGGCTGGTAACGTCTCTGCTGTCAACACTATGCCAGTGCTTTCACTGCATGTCCGGTGAAATAAATTTTACCGCTCATGCAGGTTTTTATCTGTTTTTTTTTCTATCAACTCAAATATTAACTTTTTGTTCTAAATCTCTAGCCGTGTATGAGGAGGTTAAACAGTTGCGAAAACCAAAGCCGGTTGGATGCTTTGGCTGTCCGTAAGTGACAGTTGAAGAGAGTCTAAATAATGCAAAGTTCAGAACAGGTTTAGCAAATATTTCCAAATATTTTTGAGTGCATATAAATCATGTCGGATATATGACAAGTCTTATATCCTTGTGACGTGTCGAGATGCCACAGAAATGCAGGATTGGAGTGAACAAAAGCCCACTGTGTACATGTTCACAGTGATGGAGTAGTATATGGATATATGTACAGGGATTCTATATCTGGCACAAACCCAAAGCAGAGTTGTTTGTTTTTTTGTTAGATACATGATGCTATTTGTAAAGTATTGGCCGTGACAAAGGGGCAGCTTTAATAACACTGTTCTTTTTTTCCTGCTTCCTTTCATTCAGCATGTGAGAATTTTAACTGAAGACTGCCCTAAGCACGTTTTTACGTCACGCATGCACAGACTTACGCTTGTGATCATCACATCCCGTTGCCAGTTTTGGCCTCTTACCTAATTCACTGGCAACCATTTCGCAGCATTTCCGCAGCTCCGATCTGCAGGATAACAGAAGAAACCAACCTGAATCTTAAAGGCTGAATCTAACGGGATGTAACACATGGTTAACCGTGGGACCTCATTCCCACTTTGCAAAATACGAGGCTAGATAAAGGCGCATTCCTTATATTTGGATAACTCCTGTGCTGTAAGAAGTCTGCGCACACTGCCAGTTTCTCCAGAGAAAACAACTCTGGTTAACAAATATGATGATTTTATTTTTTTAGCCTTATCTGACACAGCCTTATTCAAAGTCAACTCTAATGAAACTAAAGTGTTTCCATGAACTGTTACGTTAACCTGAGCCTCTAATTACATTTCCACCATATTTCCATATAAGAATTACTGTAAATTAACCTGTGCCAGTTTCCAAGAAGAGACTATAATTAGCCTCAGTCTGACTGCTGGCACCAGTCTCCCACGCTCATTTATCTTGGGTCCACCTCCTCCTCATGTTGAATAATTTATCTGTTTAATGGAGGCTTGCTCTCATCACAGTTGTTCCTAAGGAATTAATTATGACAGATTAAGCATGATCAATGAATTAATCCCTATCATTTTGGTCTCCTGTCTGTGCGTGCGTGCGTGCGTGCGTGCATGTGTGTGTGTGTGTGTGAGTGTGTTCGTATGTGTAATTCATTATTGTGGTCAAAAATCATCAATACATTCAGCCAGCATCCATCATCATCTGCCCTTGACCTTTTTAATAGCCATTGATCTGTTTGCCAGGCATAAATATTTATACTGAAATCCTCCTCTCTCACGGGTTTTGAGACACGCGCGCACGCGCGCACACACACACACACAAACACACACACACACACAAGCATGTACAACCCCAATCTTACTGCTCATTATCTGCTTGATTAAGCAGTGGTGCAAATGTTATGAACTACAGTACAATCTTCTGTTTGCCGCCTTCACTTTTCCATCCTCCCGTGTCGGTTTTAACCAGAAGATGGCAGCATTATCACAGCACATGACTCGGGCCATGGCTAAAACTGTTGTTCCAGGGGTGGCGTGTATATTAACCTGAGAAGGGAAAAAAAAAAAAGGATTTCTGTCTTGGGTTGTTTAAGGAGATCAAATTATCTACAAAGATCAAATCATTATTGTTAATTTTTCTGTCTCGTGCCTCTTTTCAGACAATTTGTCCTTTCATCCACGTGATTAACAGGGAATTAGGAGAAAGGGAGTGGAGGGGTTAGATATTGCAAATAGGCTTGACTTGGAGGATATAGAATGGATGTATTGTACGTGTTGATCAAGATGACATCAGCGGCGTCAAAAAAAATAATCTAAAAATGGATGATAAAACCAGTGTTTACGTAGTCATATAAATGCACACATTGTTAAATTTTATGAGCCGAAACTGTTGTGCAGCACTGATATTTATATAAGGGTCAGAAATCAAGTACTAATTTGTTTTGATGGCCAAACTGATTTGAAAAATAATTTCGAATTAGCCAGTCTAAAAGAAAAACAAGGAGCAAAGATTGGAGGCTCTGCATGTCCCTCCTGCATGTCCCTTTTGTTTTATAAGTGCTTGAGATCTATTCCGTCCATCCATTAGTCATCCTGTGACACTGACCCATTTGCAATAAATGGATCTGCTACTGCGAGCCAATTAGCAGCCAGGCTGTCTACAAGCAGTTGGTTCACTGGCCCTCCTGGCCTTTGAACCTGATTGGTGGAGGGTGGCTGCTTTGAAATTAGCCAGGCTTGCTTAGCTCTCATTTGGGTCATCCTGACCCATTTGTGTGCCCATTAGAATTCCGAGCCATTTGTAGGAAGCTGGTCCCATCCAAGTCACAGCCCCCCTCAACACTGCGGGCAAGTGCTCAGCTCCTGGAAATGTTATGAGCTTGTGTGTGTGTGTGTGTGTGTGTGTGTGGGTGCACGCGCGCATACTGTACATATCGGCAAAGCTGCTGGCCATATTGTTTCTATTGAAATGAATCCCGCACACATTATATTTGCCTCTGAAGCCATTCTCACTCACCTCCCATAATCTTTTTCCTCGCACTCCTCTGTCGTGTGACCCTGTCGTATTGCATCTGTTTGATATTACACACAGCGGACGATCAATATCAGAATTTAAATGTAATCTTGGGAATTCATCGAGAGCATTTATCCTAAGCCGAAAGGAGTTTATAATTCTTTTTAATTCTGTCCGGGCTAGTTTCTCGAATGCAGTCAACTAAGGAGCAAAATAATCAATTCTGTTAACATTTGCTTTTTGCGTATTATAAAGGTGGTAAACAATAATTATTGACCTCAGATCTTTTGGCTCATGCAAGCATGCATTTTCGTTAGTCATCATGGCCGGGGAAGGCGGCTCGGTCTGCCGCGGCTTAAATCTGCTGTTATTACTCTGTCATCAAGTAGAGGCCTTTTATAGTTTTCTATTACCACTGCTGTGTTATAGCTGCAATGAGGCCACCAACGACCGAGTGGCAGAGAGTGTTTTTTCCCAAACACTGGCTTTGATTCAGAACTACATAGAACAGATGTAAAGAGGGAATTCTTTTATTTCAATACAACACTAACGAAAAACAAACCAGTGGAAATAAACATGAATTTCAATATTTAATTTTATGTAGAAATGATGTCAGCATTTATAAATGATGCCGAAATGTGTGTGTATCGTCGTCGTATGGCAATGTTAGATCTACATTCATGTCGTCAACGCTGGTCTAAAAGTGCATCTTATTCCCGAATGACTCAAGTCGTTCCACATCCTTGTCCACCTGAAACAGGACAGGCAGCATCGGGAGGAATTTGACGCTTCACAGACAGGTTAGTCCGTGGAGGGATTGCGGAGGGCCGCCATATGGTCCATGTGGTTGCTCAAAGAGTCCCCCGTAAAATCTTGTGCACAGTCTGGAGGTGTGACAGACATCACTTTCCTCAAAATTAATAAATTCTAGCCAGTGGGCCCATCAACTGGTGTAAGTTGGGGGAGAGAGGACCAAGATACAAGACACACCATTGTGTCATGCCAATGCTAGCAAACTAGCCATAAGCAAAGCTAGCTATAGCCCTGTCCCTTGAAGGTTATAAAACCATTAATTTACACTGGATGTCACAACACAAACTAACAGGCCACTACCTTAGGTGCGCCTGTTCAACTGCTCATTGATGCAAATATCTCATAAGCCAATCAGCCGGCAGCAGCTCAGTGCATGTAGGCTCGGTCAAGACGCTCTGCTAATGTTCAAATCGAGCATCAGAATGCAGGAAAAAAAAAGTGACTTTGAACGTGTCATGGTTTTTTGGTGCCAGACGGGCTGGTCTAAGTATTTCAGCTACTGCTGACCTACTGGGTTCCACACACAACATCTCCAGGGTTTACCGAGAAAGCTCTGAAAAAGAGAAAATATCCAGTCAGCAGGAGCTCTGGGGAGAAAATGCCTTGCTGATGGCAGAGGTCAGAGGTGAATGGCCGGGCCGGTTTGAGCTGATAGCAGGGCAACGGTGTCTTGATTAAGCGCTCGTTTCGACTGAGGAAAGCGGAAGAGCGTGTCTGAACCCTTTTAAGATGTCGAACCTTGAAGCAGATGGGCTCCAGCATCAGAAGAGCACGCCATGTACCGGCCCCAGTCAGCTAAAAACTAGAAAATTGACGCGGCATTTATGCAGGCATCACCAATAGAAGATTCCCCGACAAACGTCGCCTGGTCTGATGAGTCTCGATTTCTGCTGCCACACCGGGATGGTTTTGTCAGAATTTGGCGTCAACGACATCAAAGCATGGATCCGTCCCGCCTCGCAGCAACGGGCAACTGAACATTGTTTAAACACCACAGCCTTCCCGAGGATTGTTGCTGACTGTGTCTAACCCTTAATGACCACAGTGTACCCTTGGTCTGATGGCTACTCCCAGCCCAATAACACGCCAGGTCACGAAGTTTAAATAATCTCAAACTGCTCCCTTGAACTGTACTCAAACGGACTCCCCCGGTCACCAGGTCTCAAACCTATGGAGACCTCTTGGATGTGGTGGAATGGGAGATTCACATCATGGATGTGCAGCCAACAAATCTGCAGCAGCCGTGTGATGCTGTCTTGTCAGTATGGAGCAAAATCTCCTGAGGCGTGTTTCCAGCTTTTTGTTGAATCTACGCCATGAAGAATTAAGGCAGTTCTGAAGGCAAAAGGGGATCCGACCCGGTACGAGCAAGGTGTGTCTGACAGTGGCCCCTGAGTGTAAAGTTTAATCATGCGCCCGTCATTTATATTTTACGGGCAGAAAACATGACTCGATACTGATAAATTATTACAAAGAAATTGATTTTTTTGTCATCTTTTTCAGCAGTACGCAATATGAATGGGGATGTAGCTAAAGAGTTATTTTTCATTCCAGATGGACTGCATACTTATCAGCTCAGGCCAGCTGCCAGAAAATGTACCAAGATAGTGATCAGTGCCTTACCTTTACGAAACAATGGCAGTTAACATTTTACTTAACATTTTTCAAAAAACACATGTATAATTTGATGGATGTGTATCTGTCATACGAAGCAGTTCGTAGTTGAGCACCAACAGCATAAATCTAACTCCAAATGTGTTTTTTTTTTTTGTTTTTTTTTTTTTTTTGCTTGTGTCAACCAACACCGAAGTGGTACATGGAAATAACAGCTTATAGGAACCCTAAAAGCAAAGTGAGCATGTCCAAACCCTTTTAAACGCAACAAGGACAAACACACGAGTGCTACTGAGTGAATATTTTAGGTTGCACGAGTTAAGTCCTGCACATGAGGAACGGCCCACTCTTAGCTCACTTTTGAGTTTTTTTTTTTTTCTTTTTTTCCCCGCAGTGTTATTGTTATGTAAAACAGCAGGGCCGGATCTGCTGTGCACTCTTTATGACTCACAGTGCAGGGGTAGCAATTAGGTAGCAAGGATTAAAAAAAGACAGAGCTCTATCATGCTCCATTCCCTAAATTTAGAGAAAGCCACAGGCATGTCCATATATTGTACAAATGCTCTATTTATTGTGATAGAGGGTCGGAAAATGGACTTTTATTCCCTGTAGCAAAATTTGATTTACCGTCCTATTTAAATGGCCACAGTGTTTCAGAGAGGTTGGCGTTTCCCTCGCTAAGCCCAAGGGTATTTAGATATATCATGCTGTAAAGTAACCAGACATTTAACATGCAGCATGAAGGCACACTAGAAATGGAAAATGCTGCACTGAGCCCACTATTTCTGTGCTCTCTTGATATTCCTTTCTGTCACAGAAGTATATAATTCTTGCCGACATGAACTTAAAACATGCTGTTGTTTACGCGGGGCAAACCAGCTTGAATGGATCATCATGAAAGTTTGGATGCTGATAATGAGGATGGATAGTAATCAATATGTAATTAGTTAACCTACTTAAGTGCAAAGTCTTCCTCCGTCACCGTCATCGGGCAATTTCTGTATTTCTGCCAAAGATGCATTGTTTCCCCCCTCATTTGTTTAGTCAAATTTCACCAAACATTTCTATTAAACTGCTTCCTTTTTTTTTTTTTTTTAAACATTTTTATTTATTTGAATATTGGCAGTTGCAGAGGTCGGCACTCTCTTAAAGCCCTTCTGTCTGCAGGATTACGCCAAAACTACCAGGCCCTTTTCCCTGAAACTTGGTGCATTGGTGAAGGGATGGCTCATTAAATTTTATGGAAGATCTAGAAATCCAGGAAATAGAATCCTTTTTGGGTTGGTTTTTTTTTTTCGTTACCCCAAATACCTTCAAAGCTCATTGCATTCCCAACTTCATCTGTATTTTGTGTGAGCATGTGCAACCGGGCTCAATTGCACTTCTCACTGTTATCGGCTCGCAGCTGTGAAAGAACGGCGAGGCACTTTAGCGCAGAGGCTGTAGCTGACCCTCTCTTGCACTGCATTATGCCCCGATTTGACCATTTTGGCTGTTACCATGTCTGTTGCGTGGCAAACCGTCTCGTGAATCTTCTCGTCCACACTTCTATCTAAAGAGCGCACATGTTCATACAGAAAATACAGACATCAAAATACACTCTGGACATGCCCCTCTCATGAACCAGCATCATATCAAAAAGCCTGTGGCATTTATCAGCTGCCTTTCAACAGAGGGCGCCCTGCAGCCAATAAATCTACACGGCATCTATGACAGGTGGAGGTGGTGATTTTCCTTTTTAAAAAAAATTTGTTTCTGTCCTGTTCTTTCTTTCCTGTGTCCGATAATTACACGCCGAGCAGTAGGAGGAGTTTTTCAGCTCCTCTATTGTAGAGTATAATTGTCTGGCACCCCGGTGCATCCAGTGCACTCAAACTGCAAGGGGGGGGGGTAATGGCAAGTGGAATCACATGCTACAGCCTTGGTTATGCTGCAGTTAAGACAAAATGAAACTAAATGTTAAAAACATTTGGGAAATCCAGTTCTCTGAAAATCCCCTTTGTGGATGGGCCTGTCAGTGAGCGCCTGGGGGCCGGGCCTTCGCCCATGGGGTCCGGTCAGGTCCAGCCCGAGGCGGCGACATGGGTCCATCCCGAACCATATGGTTCTGGTGCAGTGCGGCTCGAACGGCAGGCCACTGCTGCCCCTGCGACCTGGACCCGGATAAGCGGGAGAAGACGAGGCGAGACAATTCTCTGAAAAATGCGTATTCAGAAGACTAAGTCAGAGAACAATTTGGATGCCGGCAGTAACCGCCATCACACTGTGTCTCGCCAGTCACAAAGGAGGAAACCATGATTGGGTTGCCGTCAAGTGAAGCCACTGAATTTCCACGTCTCTGAACGACCTGACTGAATTTTCCAATTCATTTCGATGTTTCTTTCTCTTTTTAATTCTTAATCCCTAAACTAATAAAGTTTCTGATGTGCCACAAAGCGCCACCGTGCCAAGATGTTATCTCAGAAGCTACTGTAGATTTTGTTCATAGTATCGCTCTTAGAGACAAACAAAACTTGTCATTTTCTCACCTTGACATCAAGATTGCCATGCTATTATGGTGGACATCCCTCAGACGGAGACTTGGGCTTAGCTTTTTTTTTTTTTTTGACTTACTGGACCACCTGTCTGTGTCTGCTTCGGCTGTGGGACTTCAAGATATTACTGTGGCGAGTATATCAAAATCTGATCCAGGCTGGTTGTGCTTGTCCCCATCAATCACCAGAATGGCGCCACTGATAAGCAAGTATACAGTGCGATATGCTCCGGTGCAGTGCCACGGAGAAAGCATTAGATCCTTGAAGTTTCTCCACAATTAAGTAAATCCTAATTGGCAATTACTTTGATTTGTAATCCTTAAGGTATTTAATGAGCTCATTTAATGGTGCCATGGAGCATGATAGATTGTGGTAATTGTTATTTTAAAGGGTAAAAACCAAGGAGTTTGTGAGGTCGCAGGTGCCATTAGGTGGCCGTTAAGGTTTTTTTTATTTATTTATTTATTTATTATTATTATTACAAAAAGGGTGTTTCAGAGAGAAACTCAAAATCCCAGCTGCAGTCCTCCAGATAAAAATAGACACACATGGAGTTTTGAAGTGCGATGTTTTGGTGCTGGCAGCTCTCTTCTTAATGATCATTCCCTGATGATGATGTGTTTATGTACATCCATCTTCAAGGGTAAAAACTAAAAGGTGGAGGGGGAAAAAAAACAAAACAACATACAGCAGCCCTCGCAGCTTTTTACAACTGTAAAAGCAGACATCTCACTCTCCGGTTCTAACAAGGTCGGAGCTGTCAGAAAAGAGTGAGGCCAGGGAGCTAATATACTCAGACCAGTAGGAACCACCCCCGCCCCCAACCACACACACAAACACACACACACACACAGGAGAGCGAGGAGGGAGGAACAGTGTGAGGCCGAGAACATAATGGAGATGAGTTAGCAGAAGGAGAGAGGGGGAGATTAGGACAAGTCGGACAGGGAAGACAGAGAGGGGAGGCAGCAAGATAATGGAGAACTGGAGCAGGGAGTGGGGTGGGGGGGCGCGTGGGGGGTGGGTGAGGAGTGGAGGGGAAAAGCGAGAAGCTGACTGCCCTACCCTAAAGCAGTGTTGATATGACAGTTGTCTGAGGCCAAATCTGAGGCCAACTCATTCCACTGATATATGCCTCTGGCTTTACCAACCTTCACTCTGAAGGATGCATGCGCACTGCCCCCTCTCTTTTATCATATCTGAGAGAACTCCTTTGTAAAGCTTCGGTTTGAGATGAGTTATGTTCTAAGCTATCATTATAAAGTCTCCGCCAAAGTAGTCCATTATTGGCTTGATCTGAAACATAATTTATTCTAATGCTGTGCTCTTACACGGCTGTTATCTTTGTGACATTAGGGCGACTCAGCCATGCTGTCATCGGCGGCACTCTTGTGCACTCAAATGCCGGGCTTATCATTTTTGTGTTGGATTGGCTGTATTCAGCTAATGGCTAATAAATAAAACTAATTAAGCTTATGATAATGGGATGATAATTCAACATCAATTACTCAGCCACTGCACAACTAGGACACTTTGGTATTTCACTGAGTCAAGAGCAGAGAGGGAAAGAGAGAGAGAGAGATACCTGCAACCAGTGTTGCCTATGGGCTAATGCTCACATTATGTCTACATTATCTCACTATGCAATGGAGCCATATCAAGGCTAGCAAAATAACAAGGTAATCAATTAAGTTAACCATGCAATTAAGTTAATTAATTGCTTGTATGCCCAGGAGTTTCCTGGAGCTTGCGCTGCGCACCACATCGCTACACCGGCCGGTGATTAGATTAGCGTTAGGGATGCCATTGGAGGCTCAAGTGTGAAAGCTGCAAAGTGGAGTCCCACTGGTTGCCTCAAAATTATCAGTTTACTCTACACAAGCCTATCAGCATCATAAAAAGGGGACCCAGGTTGTAATAAGCTGAGCAAAGCTTTACCCTTTAGCGGAGTCTTCAGTCTGCTTTTGTCTGCCGAGCGGCGAGTCCGGCGCAATTGCTTTGGCATCAAAACGCAGGCGGATGTATTAGATACTTTTCTTACTGTGCACAGATAAACAGTCGATGGAAACAACACAGCGGGTCCTCCAAATCCTGCGGACCAAAGAGGAAGTGTCAGTGTCGGGGCATTGTTTATTTCAGATGCAATTCCCTTTTGTGAGCTTCTCTGTGTGAACTGTCGGCCAGATGTAAAAAGGCACAGTGTTGCTATATAGGAGGCTCACCCGTGGACACCACCGGCATACTAACACTGTGGGCTAAGAGAGAATATATACATCTATTAGTCCGTTAATAAAAGCTAGAATTACATATTAGGCAGGATGGTGCAGCAGTGTCTGTCAGTCTCTCAGGGCTCAGTTCCACCGGACACTGTTTCAGGGTCGGTTTATCTTGTCTTCAAATTAAGATGACACACCATAGCGCAAACTTATTCAACCAAATAGCACCATGCCACATGCCGCATAAACAGCGTGGATTCTACAATGTGCACATGGTCTTGAAAAACCCACGTAAAAATCGTGTCCAACATGCTTAATCATGTTGGAACTAGTCCTTTGGGTGAGTATCATGTCAGTGATAATAATCTACAAATTAGGGCTTCACTTGTGGTTCCTAATGAAACTGCAGTAAATAACCACCCACCTCTCTGCCATTTCGCTTCATTACGAACCGAGTTAAGGTGCAGTGCTTTGTACAAGGGAACCAGACCCTTTGGCCAAAGCCGACGTTAAAGAATAAAATATTAATTAGACCTGCAAAATATGCCCATGGTGAAAACAACTTCCTCATTAGAGGTAACAAAAAAAAAAAAAAAAAAAAGCCGACTGGTAGACTCCCGACGCTGACCTCGTGCAAAATGCCTCCATCACACGTCGGTGCGGATGTAGCAGTATGGCACAAGAGCACGGGGAACCGTTGCATCGCCGTGGGCTGCGTCTTTTG
>CAAKHG010050570.1:64633-75815 GCA_901007715.1 Dactylopterus volitans
CCATCACATTACTGAGAGGCTTCATACGTAAGCCATGTGGACATTTTTCTTCTCTATCCCTTGTCAAGGAGGGATATGATCTATATGCAAAGTCAGGCTCTACCTACACTTGATTAGTTTGTGAGGTCCTCTGGAAAGGGAGCAGGAGATGATAAAGTGACGGAGATAGGGGAGCGTGGGGGAAACAGTGAGAGATGCAAGAATGAAAGAGGGGGATGCAGGCAGGAACACAAAGAGCGAGAGAGGTGGAGAGAAGCACTGAAGAAAAAGACAGATGGATGGATGAGACGGAGATTGGGTTACTTGCAGATAACATCGCTGAGTGATAGATCCTCGTGGAGACTAAATTGGGCTCGTGGGCTGAGAGGGAATCAGTCTAAGTCCTGAGTGACAGGCAAGGAGAACAGTTATCGATGACGAGTGAGCGGAAATTGGACATCTCCTGAATGGCCCCATGATAAAGCTACTCATTTGCGAGTGTTTCTTGAATGGCGCAGAGCGCGGCAATCGATAAGTCTCTTAGCTCGATTCAATGCGCGCCGCTTCATTCTTTGTCTAATCTTTAGTTAGGATTATAAAGATATTAGTACGGCTATTATGGCTGCACTTTAAAAGATGAACGGCGGCCCCCATATCACAGGCACACGAAGACACGGGGAGAAGATTTATGTCATGTGAAATGTAGTCATACTCCTATTTATAATACGAGCGCAAGATATTTGGTCCAACAACAGCTGATGAAAGAAAAAAACTCATAAAAGGTAAAAAAAAAAAAAAAGGGGCCAAGTTAATAAGTTCAGGACAAGGTGACCCAAAAATCATTACCTTTCTTCTTTGTCTTGAGTAACTGCACTTGTCCCCATTTTCACCTTTTCCTCCCTCTATGTGCTCACTGTCCCACTAAACTGGCTTTAAAAGCTCCGACCAGATGGCTCCGGAAAATAAATGGCTGCGTGTGTGTAAAGGAGTGTGTGTGCATGTGCGTGCGCGCGGTATCCCATTCAGGGTTAACAGGGACATTAGTGAAAAGTGATTTTGACATCCCATCAGGGAAAGAAATATTGGTCCCTCACCTCACTTATTCATCTCTGTCTCTATATGTTTCGTTCACTTATTCAATCTTGCCTTCGCCTGCTGTATTTCTGCATGAGCATCACTTTAGTTCTCAAACAGGTTTTTTTTTTTTTTTTTTATTTCTTAAAAAAAAGTGCTGCTTGGTAAGCGTGAAAAAGATAAAAGGAGGGCAAGAGAAATCAATTCACCAAACAGGGTGTTTCCAAGTCTGGCAACTTTTCACGTCGGTTTATAGGTCAACAACAGACTTTCTTTTCAAATTGTTTGTGCTTTATGACGGTATATTTGTCTCTTAAGGAAAGGGTACTGCTTGTTGACATAATGATCACCTCTACCACCTGTGAGTGTTTGCTTATAGGTTTGTCTCTTCTTAACAGGATTATGCAAAAAAAAAAAAAAAAAAAATCCTGTAATGTAGATGTGACTGCAAATCAGAGGGCAAATTCTGGGATTTTTTTTTTTTCCTAAAATAACTTTTTCCTTGCAGTTTTCTTGCAACGCTTAATGGACCCAAATTTACTGGGCTCTTCTTTGGTCCATGCTCCATGCCTCCATCAAGTATTGTGAATTATATGTATATATATATATATATGGCAACCCATTTGGGTTGCCTAACACGTGTCATGTCTCATCCCAAAGGCCTCCTCAGTTCCAACTGGCTGATCAGATCAGAAGATCAGGGACCTGTGAGAATGGTTCAGAGCTTATGTCCATTTCTGTCCATGTGCACGGAACTCGGTGAGCGGAGTAGGAGGCGCTGAAGCCTGGAAAAAGTTATAGAAATAAACATCTAGGCCATGGAGATTTGACAAAGAGAGGAAAGGAAGAAAAAACAAAGGAAGAAAAAAGTATGAATTACATCAGTGCGCACCCAATTCTGATGTTATATAGCAGAAGTGGAGCGATGGCTTTGCTTATTCAGCTATTCAGGGGTCAGGTGGGGTTGGGGGGTGCTTTAGCTTTAGGATGAGCGAACGGTGAGTGTCAACTGTGAGTTTAGCCCCCTGAATGTTTTTTCTGAAGACCAGGATTGTCTGCCCGCCGTCTCCGGGCGCTTCATTGCAGATGCATGATGCCTTTTGCCGGGTTCCGCGGCCTTTTTACACTGCAATGAAACGGCGGCCGATATCGGGCGGGAGACTGCGGGCGGGTTTCAGGGCTTTCGTTTTGAATTATTCGCAGGCGTTGCAGCTGGCTGTCGGAGATGGGGATCCATGCGGGAACGAATTTTCACCTGAGAGTTGCTGGGGTCAGTCAAGACGTGAATGGACGCTGAGCTGTCTGAGCAGGCATCTTGAGACCGCACTGCGCCTGGGTTATAAGTGGTGTCTCGAATCTTCCTCCTCTAAAGATGACTTAGGGTTATGGTATGTCCTTCTCATTTAGTTTTACAATCAGTGATCAAAGTTTAAATTTCTTGTTTTCCTGTCTAAGAACTGCTTTGACATGCTTTTCCAAATGGATTCTTCATTTATGCTCATGGAATCATGTCAGCGCAAATAAATACTGATGTGCTGGCACTTACCTGAAAGGCTGTTTATTGAGAATGTCTCAGTATTTTTGATTGTTTATCCATTTATTTATTTATTTTGTTTGTTTGGTCGGCTCACCCTGAATGTTCTCAGCAAATAGCTGCTCTTACACACTCTGATACTCAGCAGACAGATGAATTTAGGGACCAGCAGGTGAACAAATTGAAGCACTTAGCAGCTAAAGAGCCAAATATTTCCTTCAGGTGTGAAGGAGACCAGACCAGCACTAAAGCATCTTAGGGCTGAGATTGCAAAATCCGTCTCACCAACTTTCCTAACCTGAAGAGGTATTTCCCACCAGCATTACAGCTGAGCAACTAAGAGCAACTTATGAAGCTCCACATCCTCCAGAAGGAACTAAAAACACATGTTTTATTCATGTTTTCATGTTTGTAAATTAGTCATAATAATTTATTGATACAATATATTCAGCTCCTCTGGCTGAGGATTCTATCTCTAAATTATCATGATTCCCCTCAAGCCACAAATTCATAAGTCATCCTAATATTTAAAGAAACTATTGCTGAGGGGGAAAATTGGCTAAAGTTTCCTCTAACTTCCAAAATGTTTCCTCCACAAATGCATTTTAATGGGGGAAACTGCATTGCAAAATTCGGACTGCAGTGATGTCTCACTAGCAAACATCTTTGGTGAATTTATTGTGTATTAAGCTTTGATAATTACTCTAGCTGTGTGTACATGTGGCGTATCTCCTGTATGCATAAACACAGAACGCCGTGGACGCAGGTAGCTTATGAGGAACTGCTTGGTGTGGCGAGAAGTATAATGAGAATTGATTTATCATGCAAATTTAGAGCGTAGATAAATGATAAAGAGGATTCCTCGACCATATTTTCCTGGGGAAATTCATTCTCCTCTATGTCGCAGACATATTAATCATCTTAGTGAGGGAGAGTGACGGTATAGTTTCATGAATTAATAAAGCTCTTGCTATACAACAAAGCCTTCTGGTTCACCCAAGTAAGGTCATAACTCAGTTGCATTTATTTGCAAGAATTCACACCTCAACGACATGCTGCAGTCACGCACACACGCGCACACACGCACGCACAGACACACACACACACACACACACACACACACTGAGCAGCCACCTCTGTTCTTTTGCAACATTTTTCACTTGGGAGATTGCAAAAATGTTAATACTTATTATTCAGAAGGAGTGGGGAGGTGTTGAGCTCAGCAGTATGCCCATTTTTAATAAATAGCACACTGCTGAGCTAGATCATATCAGCGAGTGTCACTCAGACAGTGTACGTGTTTGGACGAGGGAACATGCAATACACACTCCGTGTGACATTGCACACACGCAAAAGGCAAAGTGATAACAAAAGCATTTCGGCTTTTACCATTTAAAGTGAGGCAAATTGCATAATTGGATTCCTGTCATGTCTGAGCGGATCGAAATATATGAACACATCTTTAATCTTAAACTGGGAACACTGTGGTGCCAAGTCTCCTGCGCTACTGGGAAGGAACAGCCAGAACACAGTGATGAAACACTTCATTTGTTCCCACAGAGAAGCATTGAGCTTCACCCCTCAAAGAGACAAAAACAAAGAGAAAGAACAAAACACAAAGAAAAAGTAGAAAGAAAAAAAAACTTCCTGCACTCGGTAAAGCCCTGAAAAAGTGCAGCTTTTCTGTACAGGCCAACATAGCAGCACCGGCTCAAATGTCATTGTTAAACACGCTCAGTTAAAGAGAGGCAGCATTTGAACATTATCATGTATTTTATATGTCATTATGTATCTTATTCAGTACATAGATGGACAGGTTGATTAAGAGCCTAGCTTTCAATGTTGCCTTACGACATAGCAACTAAAATCTAAAACTCGAAGATTATAATGGTCAACTTTTAGTGATAGTAATGTCAGAATGTATAAGATGATCCTCTCTGAACATTTTCTGCAGACATGTTTTGCATGAAATTTGCAGATTTAATACCTAAATTGCGTCACAAGGCTACAATAGGATGGGACAAAGATTTGTGCGTATGTGTGTGTCTGAGCGCACGTGTCTGTGCGTGCATCATGCATGTGTGTGTGCGCGTGCGTGTCTTTCACCAAGCTCACATCATCATGCAGTGATGACATACATATATATATATATATAATTTTTTTCCTGAGGTCGAGGCCGGTGAGGTTCCTAGGGACGCTTCAGCTGAAATTCCCAAATGGGAACTCGAAAACGTGGACTCCTCAGTTCATATGAAAAGGACCATTAGAGTTTGGAGTTCACTGGATCAGTGGCGGTATAACGGCCGCAGCCACAAGTTTTATACAGTGTTTCCCCCCCTTTTGTGTTACACGCTGGAGCACTTAGCCTTCCGCTGCTCCCGAGTCCATCCCTGCTGATGCCGCAGAGCCCAGCGGCGTCCCTCGGCCCTCAATTCGGGCTTCTCCACCAGCCACATCCTGCCGCCCCTCATCCATCCAAACCCAAGACCCCTTTTGACTGCAATAAATCCTTGAAAACGTACCCACCGTGTCCTCCGACTCCTGGTTTTGCGTCCACTTGAGCATTAACCTTTAGTCTGAGTGAATATTGTGCCCGTGTTCATCAGGTGGACGGACGCCGAACTTGGGCTGAATGCTAATGTCCCTCCGTGACTGAGGAGAACGCAGATGTGCAGCTGTTTGCCAACACTGTGCAAACTGTTAATATAAATTGGCAGTGGTGTGTTTAAGGCCTGGTGCACTGACCACAGAGGCAAAAAAACCCAAAAAACCCAACCAACCAACCAACCAACCAACCCAACCACCCACTAACTAACTACCTAAGCAAACAACCAACCAACCAACCAACCAAACAAACACAAAGATAATTTAATCAAATGTTAAATTATGTGTCTGGGCAACAGTTGATGGTGTAATAGTTACCGCTGCCCGCCATTGATTTTGTGTGTTCATTGGTAAATAGGCTGAATGAAGAGAAACAAACATGACCTTCTTGACACTCCCTTCTTTTCCCAGGTGGTGCAGAAGCTCCAGAGCGAGGGAACGATGGACAGAATGGAAATGTGGACGTGTTTAATATTTATAAAGTACAAACAACTTCCCTCAACACGACTGTTAAAGGTGACATGGTCAACAAACAAAACATTATAATTTAGATAGACCTCCAGTTTCGGGTTACGAAGGCCCATTATCTATTCATGCGTTCAGTGTTGGCGATAACACAGTTATCATGGTGACAGCTACCCATCCGAACCATAATTATGTGAGGAAAATTACTGATTTGCTTGTAAATATGCTGCCAGGTATATCTCCAGAAATGCAAAGTGCATATAGTAATTCTGCAGTGGGAAGGTCAATCGAAAATAGCAGCGGTGTCAAACTCATTTAAGCTGATAGGCCACAGATGACCCGACTTAATGTCAAGTGATCCGGACCAGTAAAGTCAATTGTTCCTTCTTCCAACCCTGAGCAAAAAATACAGATTTATGTAAAAATAAAATCATTCATAGGTATCCGTGTGGAGGAGGATTAATTCGTCCTCTGCTTTAAAAACCAATTATTAAAAAAAAAATGTTTAATTTCACAATTATGATATCACTCATACTGTTAGATGATACCTTCACTGTTTTTTTTTATTTATCAAGATGTCACTTCTTGGAGTATCTTCAAATAATTAAAACCCTGGAATCTGTACAACCTAATCAGAAAGTTAATTCATGTTAATTAACTATAATAATTAATTAGACAAAACCCATCAATCCCATCAGTTCTGTTAAATAAACACAGTAAGCAGACCAAAGAACTGTGAATATACAATTAGAAACAAAGTAATTCTTCCCCCACCGTAAGTTATTTGCACTTTTTTTTTAACCATTGTTTAGTTTTTGAGAGATGTCAAATTTTTTTGAACAGAATCGTTTCATCCGCAGTATTTACCCATCCCTGTTGTTATTGCCCAATCTGCAGATGTTTCATACATCCATAAAATCTTCATGCGTGTGATCCAGAAAGAGTGAATGCCATCATGGGTTTTGATTTGAGATCGGCATAACGGGCTCACTCACGCAACCATCTCCCATGACTCGTTGGCCGGAGATGTGTAAACGTGGCGCAGAATGAGGCGTCACACAGTGACACCATCAATCCCAGCCGACCACATCTTCTCTTGCAGTCACAAAAAGAATTACAGCTGTGGACGTTATAGCTTTTATTTATATTGAATTGATTTAAAGAAGGGGATAAACAGACAAAACTCGTACACGTATGTTTTTACGTCACTGCATTAGCTGAAAGGCCATTTGAAGGTCTTAAAAATATGGATAAGAGATAGAAATGTTGAGAGATGTTCTTTTTTATTTTTCCTGGAGGCTTTTGATTACTGTTTTTAGTATATGTACAATGATATAGCATCAAAAAAACCAGAAACATGCATCTTCAGACCATACTGCTCATATTTACATTTGCCACAGACAGCCGTCTGAGTCCGCATTGTGCATCTCAACACTTACTGACCTCGTGCAACGCAACGTCAGATAAGCTTAATTCATTTTTCATGAGAGCAAACAGGAGTCAGCGGTAACACTTGCGTGAATGTCACTCGCCATCATCTACTTTCCGGAATTTTCCCCACGAATTCTGACATCATTAGATGAATAAGTGATGCATTTTGAGGGAAAATTGCGTCGCCGCGTTAATCGCGTAATTGAAGAGGCGCCGCCGCGCTGCCTTACTGGAAAGTTTTGGCATGAGCGTAATTAGTTGTCATTTCCACCACTTTCACTGAGATTACAGTGTTTACAGTCAGCCCCGAGAATTAATGTGCTTCCTTTCCTGATAAATGGGCAGGCTTGAAGTGCAATCTAAATTGCAATCGTTTCCTGCATAATGCCGACAGATTCATCTGTTGAGTGTGTATCGGCTGTGCGTGAATGGGAGTCAACTCTAAATGTAGTTTATGACAATTATTCAGGGTAATGACAAAGCTTTATTTGGATCAGCCACATGTGCGCCGATCAGCCACGACATTAAAACCACTGCATGTTTACCATAGAATATAATGCAATGAGTTCTACGTTGAAATTTTTTTCAATCCGTTTTGAGAAAGCCGTTGACATATTTGAATGATTGTTATTCGTGACGCTGCTGAACTGCAACTGCATGGGATGACCAAAATATTAGGTTTCGTTGCATAATATTCTATAGTAAACATGCAGTGGTTCTATTGTTATGGCTGATCGGCATTTAGGCTGTTGAGAGAGGCGCTGACATTATTTTAACGACCGTGGCTGGGACTTTACTTTATGTTACTGTTAAGCTACACCGGGTTATCTTTTGAGAGGTGTCCCTAAAAACTCCCTCAAACACATTAAAAATTCACTGCAGGGTTGTTGCATTATATTCTATAGTAAACACGTAGTGATTTGAATGTTATGGCTGATTGGTGTATGTTCCAGAGTTATAGTAATGTCTCCCTTGGAATTCAAAAGAGAATCAAACTTTATCGCGGGTGAAATCCGATCGCTCCGACAGCAGGTTTAGTGCGACGGCAGCCGAATATCGTCCTCACAGCGAGGCTCGTCCTCACAGCGGCCCGATCCCAAAACGCAGGCTTACATTAGCAACAATTTCTCTCCGGCACCATGACAACAGCACTCCTGCTGTCTCACCCAACAAGCAGGGGGTCTCTTGATAGAGACGGCAGCATTTAGCCAACTCATAAGGGATATGGCATGGTAATCCCTCCTGGTCTCCAACAGCTGCTTAAAACTGACCCATATCCCGCAGCACTAGCGGCAGGCGTTACCGTAACATCTGTTTAAAGGTGACCCTGACCCCCGTGTAGTACCTCAGCGCACAGCAGCACCTTCCTCTCGACATACGTAGATCATTACCTCTGGTCAAACCAGGGGGTGGCATGAGTGAATTGAGAAACATGAGGAGTCAGAGCTCAGTGAAAACCATCTGGTTCACTGTGACCCTTTTGCCCCCGACCTCTGATAGAGCTGCAACTTTGTCAACCGTTTTTTTTTTTTTTTTTTTTTTAATTCTTACAGCTGGGAGGTGTCTCCTTGCAGGTGTTTGTGCAAGGTGAAATTGTTACGAAGGTAGGCTGTAACTTCTCTCATGGATTTCTGGCCTCATGTAAATGGTTGAAGACCATGTCATTTGCACGCCATGCTGCATTTTCTTCTGTCTTCGTATGTTTACAATGCGGGTAGGTGAAGCCAGACGCCATTTCATATACACAAATGTGATCACAGTGCAAACAGTTTTATATAATCCGACAGCAAAGTAGGCAAAACTTTTATATGTGATTGCAAGGCAAAACCGTTAAATGCATTTTAATGAATATAGTAAATGTCCTTTATTGTTGTTGTTTTAATTGTAATCAAATCAAACACATTAAGAAAATTAAGCTTTAAAGTGAAGAACTTGGGCATCAATTTGAAACATGGCTGAGATGAGGCCGTAAAGACGAAGCCACGGTTCAGTGGGAGTAACTACTGCCACTTTCTTCACGATAGTTCGGCAGAGGCGATTGTGAATAGATTCGTCCATCGCCCGAAGAGAAGAACAAATCAGCGAGTCAGTAAAGAAAAATAATTGCTCCCACCAAACCAAAAGAGGTTAGTTTTTGCCGTCGCGTCATCTGATCACGTGCGCATGAACCAGACATAAAATGCATGCAGAGTAATCTGGCTAGAATTGTGCCAGGTCTTAATGAGGTGCCGCCATTCGGAGGACCAGAGCACACTGGATCGGACAAACCCGGGGTCTTTCGTTTAACCGCATCGGGTTTGCAGCAGACATGAATTGGCAGCATCACTGAAACTGTGGCGCATCCAGCGAAAGGGTGGCTAATGCTTCATAAACCCTGCGTCCAGCTCACATTCCATCATGATATTCAACAATGACACAGCGCGGGTGTCCCATGAAATGAGCTTCATAGGCCCTTGGATGAACGTACGCCGAGGTTTCTCTCAGGCTCTGCGCTGTTATTATCTCGGCCGTGAAACAGCACAGCTGCTGTTACACTCGTGTCCAGACTGTCAGCTGTAATGGACAAATTCTGCCACATGACATCAACTTTCACGAGGGCCCGCACTCCGAAAGCTGACCGGCTTTATCGGGGAAAGCATAAAAACAACCTGCCGCCCACTAATGTTTGCCCATCTTGTCATTGTGACTGTGATTATATCAACAGCCGAGGCCTATTGAAATTAAAAGCAGATACAGAATAGGACAAAGAATCTAATATGTTGACACCGTCTTTGAAGAGAATCACATGAGGAAATTCTGGGGAACAACTTCACATTTTCCTGCAATTTATTGGAGAAAATTAAATGCGTTGTATTCTCTAAAGATTTTTGTGCATAAAGCGAAGCGTTGTCTGCAAAAATAAGGAGAAACTAGTTGGCGAAAAGCAAAGAAATTAAATAAATAAATGAAAGAGCAAAATCGCCTCTGAAATTATTCATGTGCCAGTTGGTGAGACCAGACTGAATCTCAGCCACCTCCTTTTTTTTGTAAACACATTGAGAGAGAGGGGAAAGTTTATGTATTATGATTATGTATTTAACTCGAGATGTTTGAATTTAAAGACAGAAGCGTCTAGTTCTTTTAGAGCTTTGATAATTTGACACTAGGAGGCTATTAGATGAGCTGTATATGATTTTGAAGAACCGAAATCATGACACTTAGACGTGATATTTCAACATACACAAGTGTAACGTGAAGGCTTAAAGCCTCCGGTTCTCAAACACCGAGAACGATGCAGCAGGTTAATTTGAACTTGGACTGGGAGAGAAACAGCAGAGGCCATTTTAAAGTTTTAAATGCGGAAATTGCACTTTATTTTCTTTATTTTCTGTCTCGTCAGATGCAAATTATAGTGTTTTTCGAAACACATTAACACGTGCACTCTTTAAGAATGCCGCCTGATCATTGTGAACGTGTCAGAATCCTCGTCGTGCCATCGGTCGCTAATCTCGGTTGTCACTCATTTGGCTTGAAGACTGAACGCGCGTGAATCGTCCCATTGTTGTGCCTGCATAACTCTCTTTAACGGCAACATCTGTGAGGCACACCTGTCGCTTCTGTCCATTGTGATCCTGACGTGCGGTTGTTATGTTGTCATCTCTGGACTGTTTGGCAATTAAACGCACCAAAGTGTGGAAACCATCTGAGAAAATATTCGCCCGCAGGGACGAGACACTGCGCGCTCCCAGTATATCTGGATTTTTATGTCAGTTTGTTTTTCCCGGAAACATGAAAGGTCTCCATTCGCTGCATGCCTCAGTGACACGGCCGACTCTGACTGTTAAACGGTCACTTGTGGGATCACCTCTGGTCTTTTGGCCTGAACTTTAGAAAAGTCAAACTGCGGCTGCTTGAGGATCTCAGCGTGTTCCCGCGCTCCTGTGGGGAAAACTCCCTCAAAGTAAAGTTTGTAGACATCAAAGCCCCCTCTGCACAAATACTCTCAGATGGCATCTTGAAGCACAGCAAACAGGTCATTGCGCGTGTGTGTGTGTGTGTGTGAGAGAGAGAGAGAGAGAGAGAGAGAGAGAGAGAGAGAGAGAGAGGCGCGCGGGG
>CAAKHG010050570.1:83654-100898 GCA_901007715.1 Dactylopterus volitans
GCCGTCCTCACAAATGGCCGGGCCTTCCACTGTCAACATATTAGCTCTTGTAAATTTGTGACTCTGTAATAGAAGTTAATGGAAAAAAAAAAAAAAAAATCTCAACATGAAAAGAAACTCAACAAAAACATGCTAATGTGTATCACCAAAATGTTCTTCTCACACATTATATACATGCCTTGTGCCAAAACAAAAATATTTTCTTTAAAAGTTGTCTAGTAAGGATTATTATGCAATGACAAATGAAGAAAAGTAAATAGATAAGGTGGCTAATATACAAATTTGAAGGAATACAAGGATCCAGAATTCAACAGCAATTTTCACAATCAACCACAATTGTAGCAGACACAATATACAGCAGGGAGCTTAAATTCATTGAAACAAACAAAAAAAAAACAAACAAAAAAAAAAAATCAGAAACATTTTTATAAAACAAAACAAACATGATTTTGCTCACATTAAAAAAAAAATGATGCACTGTATTTTTTTACCCCAAGAACAAAAACAGCCTTTTCATCTATAGAACCATTTCAAAGGCAATCTGCAGGTTGGCGAAGGAACACACGGACTCATTCATTTACTTCTCATTCATTTACTCAGATGCTGTTGTGCTTCTCCATTTGTCTTTGTGTTTTTTTTTTTGTTTTTAGTTTTGGGAAGGAGGCCCCTGGAGATGTTGAACTAGCACTTAAATGCTTTTTATGCTATTCTGTCATCTTTCCAATTCTTTTTTTTTTTCTTTTTTTTTTCCTTTGTTGCTTGAAGACCCCATGAAATGGAAATCAAAGTTCAGTTCATGGAGGGCAGCTGAGAAAATGGGGGGGGAAAAAAGAAGAAATTATGCAGTGATATCTACCGTCAGACCAGAGTGTTAGAAACTAGCTTAATGGAAATTTGATGGCGATAAAAAAATATTTCATTCAAACTGATGCCAACGCTTTTTTTTCTTCTTTTTTTGCATAAAATTCTAATATAACTAGATGGTTTGGATGACAAACCTCTGCGCAAACCACAGTGGAGAGCTGCCTGGACCTCATGCACACGTCGGTGTCGATCAACTATGAATTTTACTGAAATGGTGACGAAGAAGTATTTCAAAAAAATTCACGTCCATATTACGACCGGCTGTTTCAGCCACGTTAACTCCCAGCTGCATCCGCCAAGGAAGTTGTGTTCTCACCCACATCTGTTGGTTTGTTTGTCAGCAGGGTAACGCGAAAAACAATCTTGCCAATTTTCATAAAACCTGATGGAGGGGTAGAACATGGGCCAGGGAAGAATTCATTTAGTTATGGAGCCTTGGAGAAAAAAGGGAAAACCAGCTGTTTTTACCTTTTTTTTTTCTTTTTTTTTATATTGCCACAGGCAGAGGTCTGCAACCCCCGAATGTCCCTCAGACACCAGGATTAAGAGAAAAACTACCAGGCCATTTTACATGGAACATGGTGGGGAGGAGCATCGGCAAAATCATAACGCATATACGCTTTGAGGCAGATCTGGACATGTTGCTCAGGGAATATTACATGGACCGTGGCGGAGGTATGCACCCTCAGCCTTTTAGTTTTGCACTTCATGGGATCCTTAAGCCTTCAAATGTTTTTTTTAATATGACAAACACAAATCAAATTATATATTGAAAAAAAAAAAGTCAAAAGCTACAATTATTTCAACAATATCTATACAGCTATTTGAGAGAAGTAACTCTTTCTGGAGACTCTTATGTGAATAGCAAACTGCTAAAAGCTCTCAAGAGGACACCGAAGGGGTTTCAGCGGCCTGGGCAGTTCAGGAATATACAAACATAAATTCGTAGGGACATCAGATTTAGCAGATGCTTTTGTATTCTTGATTGAGTTCATCTAATGAAATGCTTCATCTAGTATCGTTTCATATATTTTTGGTGTGTATTCTCTGCACTAAACAGTACCATACTACCCTTTAGCCCTAACCCTAATATTGAAAATCATACTATACACTCGTCCGACAAACCTTGCTACAGTGTTACACAAAACCTTCCTCTTATCTTACAAGGGTCAACTGTTTAATTACAAGTCTATTTAAAGGATGGGACTGAGGAGGTGGTTCATCTATAAGTACCATATTCAGTGTGATAGACATGTATAAGGCGTAAAAAGCACAGATCTCAATTCAAATCAAGAGAGAAAAAACAAGATGCAATGCATAATCAAAAAAGCTGTGAGCTAAGCAATGAGAGGATGGTCCAGTTAACCATCTACAAAGCATTTACATTGCTACTGACAGACGATACATGAAGGCATTGACAGAAGTTCAATGGCGTCTGTATTTTTAGGCACCGTGTTGATGTGAGATATGTGTTTGTGGGCAAGTGTGAGCAAAGGGGGATATGTGTTTCGGTGTCTGGTTGGAGGGGAGAGAGGAGAGGATCGAAGGGGCATGTCAGAAGCAGTCATGGTCGATACAGATTTCCAGGTATTCATGTCAAAGATGCAGAAAAACCGTGAGAGGGAACAACTTCAGCAACGACGGCAAGCTGCCTGTGAAAAAAACTGGCTGCCAAAAAGAAACCAAAAAAAAAAAAAAAAAAGAGAGAGAGAGAAAAAAAAAGTGAGAAATGAGAGAAATGGGCTCAACAGAAGGCAATAAAGGGAAAACACTTGTCCGTCTGAGGACTGCCTCGTTGGATGCAGTGGTCAGAGGTGGAGAAGAAAAAGGGGGAGACAAAAAGAGGAGCAAAGACATACAGAGGACATACAGGGACTGGGGGAGGGACGGGGGCGGGTGGGAGAAAGCCGCACAGCTCCCTCTACAGTCTAAATGAAGTATTCTTTCTTTTCCTCTGCGTGCGCATGGTTGCCCTCAGCATTGATGATGGCTGTGTCAGCGTCGGGTGCATCATCCGCTCCTTTGGCCTCATTTGTCAAGTATGTTCCTTTGGAAAGGGAAAAAAAACCAAAAACAAAACAACAATAACTATATCAAGGAAAACAAATACCAAGCTGCCCTGCCTGGTGTCTGCTGCCCGAGGCGAAGAAAAAAAAAAGAAAAAGAAAAGAAAGTGCAGACAACATTGGTGATGCTACATCATTCATAGCCTATTTCTCGAATGAGGGGAAGCTACAGGATATGCAAATGCAGCAGAGAGAGTGTGTGCGCGCGCGGGCGCATATTTGTGTGTGTTTGTGTGTGAAACCCTGCATTAATGCCTTCAGTACTCTCAATCGAGCCAGTCAAGGATTAACGCCGCACATTCAGACTGCGATACAGCTCTCAATTTCACAGGATGAAAAAAAATAAAATAAAATAAAATAAAAAAAATTGCGGTAAAATTTTAATGTGCATTACGGTTGAAACGCATTTGTTTGTGACAGCATACGTGGATTAATGCTGTGTTTATCACACTGAGCGTGCCACAGGTCCTCCAATTCAACAAAAATGATTCGATTTTATGACGCCTCAGAGGGCTAATTTGTTGGCGTCGTTGGATTTTCACCATTGCACTTAGATATACACGGATCAGCCATAACATCATGAACACTGCCTGTTTACCACAGAATGTGATACATGCATTTATAAATATGATACAGACTGGACACCCCAGCAAAAAATTCCCCCTTCAGGAGTTTTATGTTGAATTTTTATTGAATCTGCGTGAGAGAGGTGTTGACATGTCATAATGATTGTTATTGGGACTGTAGTTTGTGATGGTATGCATTAGCGTGACAAAATATTAGGGACACCTCTGAGTATAAACCAGCACAGTTCAACGGCATCACAAATTCCAGTCTCAATAACAATCATCAAAATATGGTCACGCCTCTCAATCAGATTCAGTAAAAATTTAATATAAAACACCTCCGGAAGGAAGAATTTATTGCAGGGCTGTTGTGTTGTATTCTAAACAAGCAGTGGCTTTAATGTTATGGCTGATTGGTGTCTATTTCCCTATTACACTGCATGGAATTTCATTTTTTAGAAGACGGTGGCTTTAACTGATGAACGCCCGGCTGATCTTCTGTTTTGCTATCCTGCTTCGACACCTCAAGCTTGAGTTCAGCATGCTTCAGTGATGAATAGAATAATTTAATGCGTATTAACACATGCACGCACGAGCGGAATTACACCCGTGCGGCACGTTACAGGCGCGCGTCCAGCAATGCTTCCAAACCCCGCTGAGCATGAGAGTCCATTCTTTGCTCTCGTCTGCAGGTGTAAGGCACCTGGGGATTGGCAGAGGACCGAGATGTCGAATGGGACAAGTAGGCCAGCGGGCCTTGAGAGACCGAAGCCGGGTCCACTGTGTTTTTACCTTTATGCCTGGCCAGGTATCTTCCCAGAACAATGATTAAACACAAGGTGACAAAGACCACTACGGCCACCACTCCTCCGATCAAGGCATGGTCAGTGCCATGCTGCCCCAGGGCGTTGGGATCTGAAGGAAAGGAGAGAGAGACAAAACAAAGAGAGCAGATGAAGGCACCCGCAGGTGAGGCGAGGGCAGAGGAGCAGCAAAAGACTGATAAATATAAAATGGCACAAGGAGGAAAGGGAAGATTATTTCCAGCTCGTTCGTGCTCTAATGATCATTCTGAGCTGCTGTCATTCCCCTCTCCTTTCACATCATGCAGTCAGAGCAGGGCCGCCCAGCTATCTCTCCGAGAATAATAAAATGGAGAGTGAGAAGACGAGAGACACACATTCGGCCTGCAAAATGAAGGGAAAAGAGAATGAAATAGGAAAAAAGAAGTGAATTATTCAGGACCACCCCCGCAGTGCCGCAGGAGTCCACAACATGCAAACCAGGGCAGCAGTAGAAGAGGAGTACACAGTAAATAAATCATCACACAGAAAATGAAAAAGGAAAGATCAATCTTTTTCCTGTTTCTTGACGAGGAAGGATTGTTGTTAGGAGAATGAATTAGGTGTTGGGGAGTTGCTACAGGTCCCCAGCTGTTAGGAAAGCAGTCGAAACGACAGTGGAGCCAGGAACGATCTGCATTATGAGCTTGTTCACACCTCATGCGACTGCTCATCAAAGGCTTCCATTTTCCTTTCAACAATGGCTTATTTTCTCTGTTCTCTGCTCCCGCTCTCCCAAAGTCTGGCTTGTGGGCTACTCAAGGTGACGGTGCTTGAACTCACTGTAGGTGACTCGGGGGGGAAAAAAAAAAAAAAAAAGTTGACAGTGGCAACAGTAGGGGCGTAGCGGAATAGCCTGTATTATTCATATCAGCCCATGACACCTGAGAAATTAGCTCTCAGCTCATTATCCTCCTCCGGGTATGAGGGCAAAGGCCTGTCACTTTGCATAGGTGTGTATGTGAGTGTGTGTGTGTGAGTGTGTGCGGGGCTCATGACTGTTAAAATATGGCAATGTCAGAGCAGGGTAAGCAGCGATAGAAGGCTGCTTCAGCCGCCTCGCACGCCGGCGCGCCTTCTCCTCGCCATTCTCCCTTTTTTTCCCCTCCGCCCATGTGGCCAAATTGAACAGCTGGCTTGCTCTCGCTCCATAACTCTCCATGGTCTGAGTGACCAAGCCGTCACACTTCACTGCCTCCCAGTGGACAAGCACACACTCATACCGACGCGCGCGCTCGTAGACACAGGTGTGCTCATGGCGTGGCTTCCACTGTGCCGCAGTTCTGCTTGGCCGGCGGAGCAGAGAGTTGAGGAATGTTCCTCTGGCACGACCCAGCAGGGTGACGACTCGGGCATTTAGTTACACACATGGATGTGTGTCTCCGACTCTGTCTGTCAGGACAGCGTGTGTCTTATATACTATCATACACCGCCAGGGCACGCACCGGCGAGGCACGGCCACGTACTCATACGTCTGCCCACAGAGGGCTGCACACTGTGGGCAATATGCGAGTGTCATGTCTCAGCAGTTTGGTATTAATTCAAACCTCTTGATGCTTAGAAGACATGCTGTCTGAGGAAGCTGTCTAGAAGCGAGAGAGGAAAAAAAAAGTAAGAAACACACGTCTGAAGAATTTAGATGATACAGAGAGAGACGGAGGAAATAAATAATTAACCCTTTTAATACTTTATAATGAGTTACGGCGAGCTGTAACCTTCTATTACCTCGCCCCTTTGGAATAGACAATGAACTGTGACTTAGCAACTTGGATGTAAAGGGGACTGGAATTATTCCCTGTCGCGACAAAGGTACACTCCTATTTCAGAACCTTTAATTTTCGTGTGTGAAGCTTTCAACAAAAGTCACTTTTATTTTATTTTGTTGTCAAATGACCACGGCATGAGCGGGATGATTAAACCCCGGGTGTGCGTTAAACTGTGTTAAGGCCCCTAAAGGAGGCAAACCCGGGGGGGTTCTTCTATCCATCCTCCATCCCTGACGTAAGTTAGAATGTGTAAATGCTTTTCATGCCATTGCTTTCAAAACACAGTTCACCTGCTTTGTGGTTATGTATTCTGTCCGGGTCGACTGCTTCTCATGGAAGGAAAAGAAACACAGCGAGGGCGAACGGAGGCACACGGAACGGAAATGAAAAAAACACCGAGATTGATGGACAGGAAAAGACTGAAATTTCAGTTGGCCCGAGACACAAAACGAAAGAAGACAAGGAGGAAAAGGATCAGGAGTAGATGGAACACATTATCTTTTAATAAGGGCACATACATTCTTCTCTGTGTGATTTAATATGAGAGCGAGGCAGAGCAAACTCCTCTTTTAATATTTATAACACTCACCTTGTCGCCTGGCCTTGTGAGTTGGGCTTGTTTAATAAATTAAAGGGGTTCAGGGCTTCTGGAAGCCACTGCTTGACCAGACTGAACCTGAAATCTTTCTCCTAAACTGCCCCACTAGCTCCTCATCTGATCTGTTTCACTGACGCTGGCTCCATCGGGGGGGCTCCTATCTCACCCCACCAAACAAGGGAGCACACAGGAATATTGTAGATATATTGGCATAAAAACAACAACAAAAAAACAATGTGCAAATTTACAAAAGCTTTGCAATTACCGCAACAGTCAAGCTTGTTTCTGTCTCTATAATCTAGCAAAGAATTTCCCACCACATTATCGCTGTAATTTATTACATAAAATGAAGTAAATGCAGTTTCATCATGAAAAGCAAAATCCATTTCCTCCCCATGAAAATTTTCACGACACGATACGCATGTATTTTATTCTGTTTTCTTAAAAAAAAAACTATTTCAACAGTTTAAAGTGTGGTTTTACACCGCAAAAAGATGTTACTGGGAAGCGAACAGCGACCGGAACGACCGCAGGTTTCACTCGACCCAACTCGATTGAACACATTTACTACGCTCCCTTGTGCATCCGCCCCCTCGCTGCTACAAATCACTGTGGCAAAACAGTAATGATTCCGGATACGTCAACACACAAAACACTTGGTTAGGGTTTAGGAGAGATCATCGTGTTTGGTTAAAAAGCACAAATTTGGCTTTTCAAGCGCTGCCACCGTCTCCCACACCAAAGTCCAGTGCCTGAGCTCGTCTGTCCATCTTTTAAATGACCAATTTCTATTGATCAGATGTAGCATACTTTTAATCTATCTTAAGAAAAAAATCCCTTTTTTTGTGCACCCTCAAACACACTGCTATCAAATTTCCTATGAAAGTTTTTTCACTTTGCAAAATGGTCAAAACCTTAGCGCACCTGAATGACTTCAGTTCGGAGTTCCTGATACTTCCTGATGCTCAGATAACAGGGATATGCACTTTATTATCGATTGTATTTTTATACTTTCTTCCGCCAGTATGATTTGTTGTTTTTGTCTTGTTATCTCATGTGCTTCATGCAGCTTTTTTTTTTGACCCTTCAATGGCTAGGGCTCAGTTGTAATGTGACCTCCTAGTTCACTAAAGGTTAAAATACTATTACTAGTACCACTGCTGTAATGGCAGTAGTTTTAGTTGCTGTGAGATCGATGATGCACCAGCAAGCTTAAGTATGGGGCTGTGGAGCTGCAGTGTCGGTGTGTGTGGTGTCTAAGAATCTTAATATTTTTGTTGGAATGCATGAACAGAAGCACCTATTTTTACATTAATTAAAAAAAACAAACAAACGCTGTGAGAGATCTTTGGAAAACCCTGGAAGGCACAATGGGATTTTTGTAGTTCTGGAGGCATTGAGCAATTAATATGAAGGTCCTTATTTACTAAGAAGATGAAAGCTGCTCGTACATTACAACTACACAAACAAACGGTGTGTCCAGCAGCGGCTTTTTATTTTAGCTAAATGTGAAAAATAAAGCATCACTTTGAACGGGTTTCTGCTGCAGTGACGAAGTTGCTGCAGTGACGAAGCAAAGGAGGAAAAGAAGGTTAAAAAGTGCACGTCGACTCCACCTCCCCCACGAGTCAATTATGCCCAACTTTTTGGCTGAGACTGGAAATTTACCAGTCCACGTCTACGTTGGATCTGCTGCCACGATGAAAGAGTCCCAGGAGGTTGTAGCGGAAGGACAAAAGACACACGTGTGTATGCTTTTGAGTAAATCCACATGATAGAGAGGCTACTGAGACCTATATGTGTCTGTATGTGTGTGTATGTGTGTGTGTGTGTGTGTGTGTGAGAGTGTGTGTCCTTGCAGATTACTGCTTGCTGGGTCTGAGAGGATTAATTAGATTCTGAAAACAAATTACTTCTGCTAATCATTCAATAAAGCTCACACGTGGACTTGGAACACTGTCTTGAATGCTTAACTACCTCCTTCTCTCTTTGCAGAATGGAAATGAAGTTATAATCAAAGCAAGATAATTTATCATATAAATTCATTAAGTTGCATGCAAGAATCAATCTATCAAAACAGCTATAGGTTCTATGAAATCCATAACCGCTTCAAAACAGTAATAAACAAAGCCAGAAGCATGAGATATCGATGTTACACCGCTGATAACTTAATCCTGCTGCTTTTCAGACATTTTCCATTATGGGCTGCGTTACTTTGTGGTTAGTTTTGAGCAACTGTCCAAGATCATTCAAAAATAAAATAAAATAAATAATATCCATGGAAAATTAGAATTGCAGGATGCAAGTTGCCTCCAAATACCTAAAAATCCCCCGAGGGGGACAAACAGAGACAAATGAGTTAATGACCAAATAAAGCTTCATGTCAACAAATGAATGTCAGACTGCTCATTGTGTGTATGTGTGAGTGCGTGTGTGTGTGTGACCACATCTTGCTGTGTCCCCTAATGAATATTACACGCATTACATGTAATTCATAACAGTGGCCCCGGGATCTAATGATTTCTCCAGTTCTGTTCTACACTTGATTCCAAATTGTTGCTATAACTCTTCCCCAAAGCGAGATAATGTGGCAGGTCATCAATAAGCTGCCTCAGCAATAAGAGGAAAGACCCCTGCATTATGTTTTAATTTCTCCAGTGCTCCTCAGCTTTATGGTGGAGCGGGTGAAGAGCAGGGAGGACGGACTGGGAGTGGAGAGAAGATGGTCAGGGCTGGTCAATATTTAATAATTTTCCCTGGAGGATGCTGAAACCGGAAACATGGCCTTTCTGGTTTAAACACAGCAGCCAACCAGCCACGTTGCCCTCAAGAAAATATGTCCTTTGTTCATCACATGGTCTAACCTTCGCCCTTAAACGAGATCAATAGCAATCAAGTAAAGCAGTTACGAATCCCTCCAAGGAATGAAAATCATCCCTTCGCTTTATCGAGTTTTCGAAAGGTTTTGTCGTCGTCCAAAGCAGCTCGAATAGGTCGATGTGGGGTTAAAACCATAGTAGGGTCGTGTGCTTTTTATTCTTAAATAATTTGCACTGAAAGGCAGGAGATAAAAATTTTAAATCTTCAAAAGAAAAGAAAAAAGAAAAAAAAAAGGCATTAGTGGTTGCTCCAATGTTCTTTTCTGGAGGACCTGAATGAGAGTTGGAAAATGCTCTCATCAAAAAAGAGGGCTAAGCAAATGATAACCGTAACAATGCAGGAATTTATCATGTGACTGCATTTTGGATAGATTCAACTAGAAATGCGGACCACTGCCAATTTTCACGTAATATTTCCTGAGAAATTAATGAGAACATCTGGCATTAACAGTGAGCAGGTTTCCTTTTTTTTTTTTTTTATCAAGATGAAGATATCATGAGCCACTGTTACTACGCCACATCTATGTTTGGGGACGCCTCCTTTGTTTAATCAATAACGCCAGTTAAAACGGAGGCTAGTCCGTTAATTGATGTGTTGAAAACCATCGACATCGGCGAGGCAGTCTCATCAGCCGAGCCGAGTCTGCATGGGCTGCGAGGCGTTGTGTCGTCCAGCTCCGCTCAGGTGTGGACAAATTAAGCTCACGCACCACCGGGGGAGACTTCTGCGAGGGGCCAGTGAGGATGCGGGAGGGGCGTGAATGCGTCAGGGATGAATCCGCGCCGAGGCGTGTTTTTAAACAGCTCTGAGGCACAATGCGGAGGCGAGGAACTTACACGGGGTGGAGCGCGGCGGAGGTTTGATTATGCACATGTGCAGCTTTCCGGGGAGCACGCCCTCGTAAAAGAGTTGCATGCATCCAAACTTTTGAGCCCTGACCAATCCCTTCCCTTTGATCCTGAATTCTCCCCAAGTGTGCAAGCTGACTCCTGTCAACCTCCGGATTTTGGCAAGAGATCCTCTGTATTTCGCTTTAAACTACTAACCACGAGGACCTCTGCTGTACAACACGAGGTTATGCCACATGCATTTTGAGAGTCTCGGGGTTGGTGCCACGATTCTTTACTGCCTCGTGTTCCCTTTTGAGACAAACAAAAGCACTTAAGCAAAAAATAAATTTGACTGTGCAAGGACGTGCACAGGTAGTATTTCATTCCCCCCCCCACCCCCGTATTCTCTACAGGCTGGTGCCATCTCGCCAGCGGGCTTCTTCTCTGCAGTATTAGGCGACAGTGGCTATTTGTCGCCCACGTGAACGCTCACCGCGAGACTCAATTGGTAAATATTAGAAACGGCAAAAAAAAACTGCGTGATTCGCCCCTTTTGCTTCACGAGGTCAAAGCTATTTTGCCAGCTATGAGAAAGCATTTGGCAGATTTCATAGAACTAAATGTATATGTATATGTTCATTGATGGGGGTGTCTGCTGACACTGCAGAGACCTCTGCTACCCAGCTAAAGAGTTATTAATGCCATTAAAGCTGGTGGGACTATCGAGGTGGTGTGTGTTTAGTGTACCTGCCAGCACTTCATTAACAAAGTGAATCACAGGCGGCACTTAGGCAGCAATCCTGGTATTATACAGTACAGATTAAAGACAGAAGAATCTCTTCCATATCTGTCGTCCCGCCACACTCCAGTGATCAACAGCATTTCGGAGGGATAAGTTATTGTCAAATTTAAATTTCCCATTAGAGCCAATGAGTCTGTATCAAATATTTATTCGCTAATAATGGCGCGAGCATGATGCCTCCATAAAAACGGTACATGACTTTATTGTCCAGTAACGCTTGTCGTCTCAATGTGCAGCAAAATTAGTTTAAAGTTATGAAAAAGCTGAAAACACAGATACTCTGCAGCAATTCACATTTTATATCTTGTATAGACTTTTTCAGAAATACAGAATATCTATGTGAATATCTATGTGTATAACGACTGAAGGCAGAAAAAAAACGTGTGCACAAAAATAGAATACAGGCAATTTGTTTCAGCTCAAGTTGCACACATGTTACATTTGGGCAGTAATCTAATCATTAAGGGAAAAACAAATTCAAATAGTAACATGTGAATATTTTTCCAGTTTCACATGCTAAATAATGAGGCTGACGTCTCAATTAGCACAATATATTTAGAGCTTAGTCTGACATAGGTGTTTTGGGCTATTTTAAACTGAATTATTCAAATAAACATGTCATCTGACTTTGCTTTAGCGAGGCTGATGACAAACATAAGACATGCATGATCACACAAAGGTAATGCACAAAAGAATGACTCATTTTTTTCTAAACAAATACTCAAATTATTTCTAGTAAAAAGAAACTAGCAAATAATTGTTTTGAAACCTATAGTTCATAGTGACTCCGACCTAATTTTGTGGCGTGTTGGTGGAAAAAAAAAAAAAAAGGTGTTCGCTGCGACTTCATTACTTAAACATTCCTGATTAATTCAAATGAAGGTTTCAGTTAAGCAGTGTTAAAGCCACTTGTCAAAGGTGGTGGAGAACATTGGGCGGGAGGCTGCTCCACATGACATTCATCATGAATATAAAACTACCAATATTCTCTGTTGCCATGGCAAAAGGATTTTCGTGGCTAATTCACTTATGTCACTGGGACATTCAAAATGAACAAAGGAAGCAGCACACATGACTACTGTTAAATCCGACATGTTCAGCTCATACATGACAGTCTGCTTTGTAAATCAGTACCTGACTCAAATGACCAGGCTTACAGGAATTGTAGCCTGGGCAAAAAAAAAAAACATCGCTCAAGTTGCTATGTTGCACTTCAAGCTAGTAAAGGTTGGAAACTAATTTTCTGTCCACCTACTTGATTCTAAACTGTAAACTAATATTTTTCCCCCCTTTCTTTTACCCACCCCAGTCTTGTTTAAACTGGCATAATGTATCACAAAAAAAAACAAAACAAAAAAAACAACAAAACAAAAAAAATCTACAATATTATGCACGATTATTTCGATAAATACGCGATTGTATTTGATATGGTAAATATTTAAAGTAATTAAATCTCTCATGTACACACATAGACAGATGGGATTGTGAGGAAGCATTTTCCATCCCAGGAATTCGCTACCCACAAGCCCCGCGGGCACGGGGGAGGAGAAGCACAGGTGCAGCCCCGCTCGGCGAGTGGGGCGCTCGCCACTGCGCCGCAGCAGCAGAAGAGCCGTGATGGGTGAAAGAAGGGGAGGACCTGACCGGCGGCGATGCCTGATTGTTATTTAGCATTACATGCTTAAGTTGCATGATTAAAGTCTCCTGCATCTCCTCATTCAGGGGAAACAAGCAGACTCGTGAATCATTCGGCGAGCTCCAATGTCAAAGTGTTCCCTTGCAATTTCGAGCTTTTGTTTCCGCACGCCACCACTATCCGACTGCCAACGTGGCTGGAATTTTTTTTTTTTTTTTTTGCAAAATCATCCGCCGGTGCGCAACTTCGCCCACGTTTTTGGCAACTTTAATCCTGGGCATGCACATTACCGTCTGTTTTCAATGTTCCGCTGCATGACCGAAGGAGTTCTATGCAGACTGGAAGTTAATGTACAATCTGCTCGAGTGAATCCTCAACTGAACTTAGAAGAACACTTGCGAAACTTTGGTATGACCTGAGATAATCAAAAAAAAATGTTTTAGGTTTGCAGTTTGATTTGTTTGAAACAAAAGTCAAATCAAGTTGGATTATATAGTTTTAACATCAGAGAAATGTATATGTTTAGCCTTGTTTCCACCAGTACAGTTCAGTACAATACGTTACACATTTGAACAGTAAAGCCCAGATGCGGTTTGCATTTCAACCACCCACTTTGCTGTTACTTGGTAGATGGGATATATATTGGTATATCCGCAAAAGCCACATAGCCAAGACTACTACTACATATTTGAACATGCTTTGTTTGCATTTGTTGACTCTTTTGACCAATCAGTGGACTGCAGGGGATCTAGTTTCCCCCCTTCGGGTGCTGGATGAGTGGGCTGGGAACATCAACAGAAAGGCCACCAAAATCAGGAGGGTACAGTACAAATGTTTCGGTACCATCCACAACTTTTGGCAATCGAAACACACGAAAAATCACTCACTGTACTGAACTAGGTTGTACTACGTGGAAGAAACGGGGGGCCTTTGACTGACTAGTATGTTTCACATTCATATATTTATCATGTTGTGAAACCTTTTGAAATAATTCGAGATGTATGGAAATTTTATCTGCAATTCAAAAAGATAAATCTTACATTTTTTGAAAGAATCAATCCGTCTTTGAGCAAAAAACAAACACTGTTCATTGTTTTTTTTTTTTTTTTTTTTTAAATACAAACTGAATGCCCATTTGCCATCTCTTTCTTATTGTTTGATGCCTCAGCTGTGGTGGTGCTGTGCTGTTTTCAATAGGGATGTAATAATAAAAGGGGTAAGACACAAGACTACGGCAAGAAAGAAAGCAGGGCAGAGAGAGCAGCCACTGAAGGAGCCGAGCAGATATATGATATGCTAATGTTCCACAGTTACAATGTAGACCTACACAAATCTACAGTGTGTATTTCCTTGGCACAGGCAGACAACTTCATTAAAAATACAAAACGTCATCGGGCTAGTACGGCTCCACAGTTGCTTGTTTTCATCTGGAGCCTGTATAAAGACCTGGTAATAAATCAAGCAGACACATGAAAGCAGATAGTGTAGTATCCTGTGACTTGGAACGCCGCGAAAGACTCTGATATGTAGATTCCCTGAAGATACCGAGAAGCTCGGCTCCTTTTGTGTCTGCGCACCACACAGACAGACATCAGGGGAGAACTGAGACAGGCTGATGAGGAATATCCAACAACACGTGCAAGCCGGTTATCTAACAGGGTCTTCAGAGAGACGTGAAGGTAGAAGAGAAGACGGGTGAAGGTAAATCGAAACAAAAGCTTTGATAAAGAGAGAAACGACACAGGAGAACAGATGCCGCAACTTCGAAGCTGGAAATTTAGAGAACGTGGCGATGATGAAATCATGCTGAATGGGACTGTGGAGCAACGTGACATTTAAAAAAAACAACAACAAAAAAACACATGAATTAAGCAGCTTCTTGGAAATGTAGAGAATCTTGGGAAAAAGAAGAAATCACTGACTTCATTTAAGACTACTAAAAATAAGGAAATTAAATTGAATATAAATAAATATGTATAAAATAAAAACATTTATTTGATCGTATTTCAAATTGAATTAATAATGTGCCTGTTTTGTGAGAACGTGTAGTTTTCTGTCATCAAAGAGAAAACCATGATTAAAATGGTGGATGTGTGAGTGAGCCCCCCCCCCCCATTAAGCCCATCACAGGACATCGTTTTAAACTGATGACTGAAGATGCTTAAAAACGTTGACAAACACGTCCCTGTAAGAATCTCTCTGTAGCAGACTTAAAAGCAGCACTTTTATTTATTTATTTTCATTTTTGCCTGGATCTAAAGCTCCACACAGGCTTTGCGCTAAAAGTGCTACAGTAGGCCAGGTTCTTGTCAGAATCTGGTTAGAACTCAACCTTGCTCAGTTCTAATTATGCGGGTGCAAGTTTAAATTGAATGTCGCTGAAGCTCATAACAAGTCAGCGTTATAGCTGATCGTTCTACAGCAGCGATTTGATTAAATTTGTTCCTTAGAGATCTGATGTTTGACACCTTTTGCGCAACCTTCTTCCCCTGTTCCTTTAGTACTTGGAGCTCCCTCGCTCTCGTCTTTAAGTCTGTTGATGCTGCCTCCGCCTTCGCCACAACATTAAAGGGGCACAGCCAAACAATATTCAGAAATATCCCATTATCTGGGTAAAATCTCTTCCACTTGGCGCCTTATCTATATTCCGCTGGGCATTAAATTGTGTTACAAGAGTTCACAAGTTCCTCAGATTTTTCCTTTTATCACTGAACAATATCCCCAGCTGGGGTCGGAAGTTCTTCTCCCCTGATGGTATCATCTTTCTGGTGTCACCAGTGAGCTCTTAACTTGATAGAAACTGGTGACTTCCCAGCGACAGCTTGAAGCAGCTGCATTAATGGAGGGTTGGAAGATTAACAACTGAAATACCTCGTCCCTCACCTTGCCGAGCCCGCAACTATCCGGCGTCTTCCTCATTAGAGACATTCCACCTCCTAAGAGTCGGTTTTTGTAGCCTCAAGTCAACATGCTGAGACCTCCACATTGGCCTGCTACCTGACCGGCATCATACGAAACCTTGTCATGACAAGATGTCTCATTCTCAGGTGACAATACCTGAATGTGTTAAGGCCTTTGCACCATTACGAGGGTTTTGTGGTCTGTACTCTAACTCATATCAGTGATTTTAAAGTGAAAATACACACTGTCACCAGACTCTGCAGGAATGTGATACGCGGGACAATTGAGATGATGTCAGCATTCGATGAATCCCCGAACATTTATTTTTAAAGATGACATAGCATTAATATATGTCATATCATAACTTGAAGGTGTATATCAACAGCTTTCACACTTCTCAGATAATTATTGCATAAAACTATACACAACTCCGGTGACCACTGTGATAACTCCCTGAAAAAGAACTTTTCAAGTCTGAATGCTTCAGGATTCAACACAGCATTAGAAGTCATGATGAGATGTCTCAAGTGGCCAGACATTTTCAGTTCGACATGACATTTACTTCTTTGAGGTTTCAGGGCACAAAAGTACTGAAGTCTTTAAAATGTCAAGGGGAGAGTGGATGGAGTATTTGAACAGTTAGACTCTTTTTGAATACAATGAGTATCTTAGAGACCTAGAAAATCTTAAGATTGTCCTTTACGTGAAAACACAGAAAGTTAATTTCTGTGGGTAATGGACGTGACACCGCGCCTGAAAATGAGACGCATTTTGTGCAAATGATCTCAAGTAGAATAGGCATTAGAAGACAGGGAGAAACTCTGCATTGGGAAGGCGGCGTCTCAGTGTGTCAACATGTGACGGGGATGCTGAAGGTTGAGGCAGTGAAGTCATAGGACAGAGGAGTGAGAGTGAAAGGGTTGTGAAGATGCGTGGGATGTTACTGTACCTCTGTTGCCAGTAACTGTGGGGTCTGAGGCGTGGGTGCCTAATAGGGCAGTAGGATCTGGAGGGATGGGATGTAGGGGAGAAGTGGTGGATGGAGGCAGGGTGGTGGGGGTTTCTGGCGGAGGGACAGACAGACACATAAACACCAGAACCAAAATACAACAACAGCAACGAAAAAGCTGAATTCACAAGGGGGCAGTTAGATACTTTGACAAAGGCAAAACACAACAGTTGTGGGAGGAAAAAAAAAAAAAAAAAAGCACGACACAGAGAATAAACATGATTGTTGAACAGAAAAAAATAATGCAACAAACATTGATTCTAAAGGATGGCAAATACATGAACTCACCGATGATTTTTGTCTCACCGAGTCTGAGAATTCATTTGCATGTTGTAAATAAATGTTTTTTTTTTGGGTAGTTTACAAATCTAAACACACGCCTCACCCAAGATATGCTGATCTCCTCATGTTACTTGTGAAAATACACGAATGGGATCATGGCAAACGAGAGCGAAGCCTCCCTCTTTGTTGCAAGACTGAGCCA